>CAJHQQ010001248.1:0-106437 GCA_905132885.1 Moricandia moricandioides
ACAGAAGGAGTACTCGTCATTGCGGTTATAGATCTGAAAAAATAAATGTGAAACGGTTAGAATGAGTAAATTGATAGAGACAACGTTTTATGTTAAACGGCAATGAGTGTTTAGAGGAAGCGACGGTTTGTTCGGAGGAAGCGGCGGCGCTAGGGTTTAGAGGAACTCGGCGGCGCTAGGGTTTCGAAGAAGCGGCGGTGCTAGTGTTTAGAGGAAGCAGCAGTGAGAACGCTGAGAATGAAGTGAGATAGATAACCGATGTTGAGAATGATGGTTTGTTCGAAAATAGTGGGAATTCAAATCGCCTTTGATATCGCATTTGAGAGAGAACTGTTAGGGTTTTTGCGAAAAAATAACAAAAAAAAATCACCTTATATATCGGGTAAATAATCCGGTTAGCTTTAAAAGTACAGTGGTAAAATTTAAGGTTTGGTCCGGTTTAGACGACTTACAAATAAGTCGTCTGGCGGATAATGTACATCAGACGACTTAATATTTAGTCGTCCGTTTACAGACGACTAAATATTAAGTCTTCCCAGACCCTAAAATGACTAAATTAACTAGCTAACCACGTTATAAAATCAAATTATACTTAAATACTGTTTACTATACACAGAAATGAACACGCGTAGGTAATTTTTAAATTTGTGTTAGACTTCTTAGACGACTAATAAATTAAGTCGTCTGACAAATCTTTCGGCTGGATGACTTTCGAGACGACTTAATTATTAGTCGTCTACTAAGACCATCCACAATGGTGTTACCATGATTTGTACATATAGGAAAAAGGAGTTGTAGTTATAAAAGTTGATCATCCATTACAAGTCATAGGTTTAAAAACATTTTGAAACAAGGGGACAACAACATAGAAGTCATCCATTACAAGTCCGCTAGAAGCAGATTACAATAAGACAATAGCAAGACAAACATCCATCATTTAGGAAGAGGCAAGGAAGTTGAGGCACAATCCGCATCATCATCCCCTTGAGGAGGTGTATACTGAATCTCAGTACCACTACGACCGAAAGGAGTCACATGAAATACCATGTCTCCTTCCTTTTTGAACACGAGAATGTCACCGATGCAAATGGAGTGTGTTTGGGCGAAGTCTTCCCAACCATCGGTGAGTCTTCTTCCTTCTTGTATAACTTCCCAAGTTTGGTGTGAAGCGTCCGATCGTAGTGTCCATTTTCCTTCGTTCGGCTTGCCTTGTACGTGTTTTGAGTAGAAGGCAAGTGGTATTGTCTACAAATCAACAAAGGAGAAGATAAGCAAAGGAAATAAACAAAGGAGAAATAGAGAGCGTGTGTATACCACGCCACAGTCGAAACAAGGAAGCAGAGGCTTCAAGAAGTGAGGTTCATGCTGATTCGCCATCTGCAAACAAGAAACAAATTGGAAACATTTTAATTCTAAGTCGCCTGGGTCGTCCACCTGAAAGACTTAGATTAAGTCGTCTGGGTCGTCCACCTGGAAGACTTTCCAGACGACTTAATTATAAGTCTACCAAGACTTCCATTAGAACATTTGAAAGCTGACCAGACGAATGAGAGGAGAACAACATCCAACCTAACTAGACCACAAATCGATTGAAAGCCCCAATCTTTGAAACCCTAATTTGAAATGAAAATATCCACAAATTGCTTGAAATCACAAATCGTAACCGTAAGGAAAACAACATCCAACCTAACTAAACAACAAAGGAAGCGGCGGCGCTAGGGTTTAGAAGAAGCGGCTTATACTACCTGTTTAGAGGAAGCGGCGGTGAGAACGGTGAGAGTGAAGTGAGATAGATAGACGACGTTGAGAACGATGGTTTGTTCGGAAATAGTGGGAACTCGAAATCGCCTTTGATATCGCCTTTGAGAGAGAACTGTTAGGGTTTTTACGAAAAATTAACACAGAAAAAAAAATCACCTTATATATTAGGTAAATAATCCGATTAGCTTTAAAAGTACAGTGGAAAAATTTAAGGTTTGGTCCAGTTTAGACGACTTACAAATAAGTCGTCTGCGGATAATGTACATCAGATGACTTAATATTTAGTTGTCCGTTCACAGATGACTAAATGTTAAGTCGTCTTAGACCCTAAAATGAAACTCTAAACTAAAATGACTAAATTAACTAACTAACCACGATATAAAATCAAATTATACTTCAATACTGTTTACTATACACAGAAATGAACACGCTTAGGTAATTTTTAAATTTTTCAAAAACGGTTTTAATGCTTTCCAAAATTTAACCCTAAGAACACATACAATACTACAACATATGTTGATGAAACATAAACTAAAGAATATCATGACTCACTACTTTCACTCATATATGCTGAAAACAATTGAAATTTGTTATATCTTAATTTATATCTCTTAAGACATATGTTAATTACATAATTCCCATTTTTCACTTATCAAAATATTTTTTACAAAATTTTTAAATTATGTTTAAGAATAACTGTCGAGACGACTTTAAGTTAAGTCGTCTGGACGACTTGTTTTTAAGTCGTCTGAACAGACGACTTGCGAGGGTTAAAAACGTAAAAAAAATTCCGTTTTTTTGTTTGTTCACAAGGGGATAGTTGTAATTTCAATAGCCTTTTAAGTTACTTTTGCCTTTGACCCAAGTTTGGGTATTCTTTTAGGTTTGACTCTAAGTTTTGAGTCACACTTGACAATTCAGCCTTAGATCAATCCTCTAGTGTTCCAAAAAAAAAAGGATCAATCCTCTAGTTTCTCTGGTTTAGCTTTTAACTTATAGCCTCGTGGATATCAATCAGTTTATCATCGACCTTGTAAAATAGTATGCGAAAGTTTATAACACAATTACTAAGAATTCTACATGGTGATTCTTCTCTCTCTAAATCAATTTCGTAAATAAAATACTCTTAGAGGTCACAAGAACCTCAATAATACACGCATCACAAATTAAAAAAATGTTTTTTATATCGATAAACACTCTAGATAATCATAAAAAAACATTGTTACAAAAATACTTTAAAAAAATTAATCCAAATCTTTTTTATTAAAAGTATAAATATACAGTTATATTATTAGGGTTAACTAATCTATATTTAAGGTTTAAAGTTATAGGATGAAATTTTAGAAGTGGCGATAAAATTTTTTAAAAAATAAAAAATAAATATTAAAATTTTAAAATAAAAAATCTATTTTAATTATTTTTAAATAATTTATTAGTGACAAAAACTTAAAAATAATTATTTAAGATAAGTTCCCTTATATATACGTATATATGGAAAATAAATTTAGAAAATGTATAGTTGTAAACTTTTAAAGGGCTCTTGCTTTTTGGTTCCTCTACCGACGCATGGTACTGCATTCTATGCCAACATTATATTATTGATTGCAAGAACATATCATTTCATCATTGTCATATGAATAAAATAACACGTCCTCATCTGCTAATATTGGTTTGACACGTTGCTGTTTATAGACCTGCCATGTATATAGTCATTCTTCGTCTCCAACGTCTTTGAATTATTATTGCTTTTTTTATTTGTTTACATTTGGCTTAGAAGCTTATTAGCAAACGGTCGAAAAAGCAGGCTATGGTTTCAGAATCTCTAAGACTTACCATTATCCTTCCTTTTACGTATAAATAAATATTTCACTTTTTATCAAAATAATTATAAAATTTAACTTTGTCCTGTCATTTGTAAATGGGGTATATTGGCATTTAGCAGTATAACTCATGTGTGCTAAATGCTACAGTATAACTTAAAGAGGATGGAGTCAACAACATAAAAATGCTGCAGTATAACTTTCAAGCTGGATATTTTATCCGTTAAATTTGGTTCGACTAATTATTCATTTGAATTCGATTCGTAAAATCTGGATATCCGTAAGTCATTGAAACAATACTAAAAAATAATATACGTTAGAAACGAAGCAAATCACAAATACCAAAAAATTAGAATCGGATATTCGATCCGATCCGACATTATACAAATAACATATATTTACAAATAAATATATATTTTATATATATATAATTTTATAAAATTAGTATTTTAACATTTCATTTTATTAATTTTATTTAAAATTTACTTATAAAATCTTTTTTAAAATGACAGTTTTTTAAAATTTTGTATGTTTATAAGAAAATTTGATTAATTTCAGAAAATTATTGAAAATATAATTTTATTAATTTTTATTTTTCATTTGATATTATGTAAAAATATTTTTTTTTGAAAAAAAAATTGTATATTTTTTAGATTTACTTGTATTAAACAAAATATATGAGATATCCGTAAATATTCGCAAATATCCAAAAACAAACTCAGATATCCGAAAACCGAATATCCGTATTTCTCTGAAGCAAATCGAAAAATCAGATATCCATAAAATATAAAGTAAATTATAAATACTGAAAATTTTGGGGTTATTCGATCCATGTCCGCCCCTAACTTTTAGTCTGTAATCAGTTGTGGTTCAATGGTAGGAAAGTGCACTATTGAACCCACACATATGGGTTCCATACCACTCAATAAAGAGTTGATTACACCAAGAGACACTTTTTGACTTTCCTTTACATCTAGAGACACTTCTTACATGTAACACACTTTGTTGTGGGCCAGAGATAAATTATGGACTATTTTACTCTTAATGAAAATTACAATTGTGGATACTCAAATGTGGACAAACAAATGATGTATGGACTTTTGTTGTGTGGATCAAAAATTTTCTTTATGGATAAAAACTACAAGTTTGGTAAAGATTACCGTTTGAATAGAACTTGTTGATGGCATTGTGTGGATCAAAAATTTTATTTATGGATAAAAACTACAAGTTTGGTAAAGATTACCGTTTGAATAGAACTTGTGGATGGCATGAAAAATGTGGACATAGTCATCAATATGTTCATTTGTGGACAGCTCAGCTGCACCTACTTCACCAAACAAGATATCACTAGAAGTCACCTCACTAATTCTCGAAGATCCTGTCTACACGGAGCAATACCACGACGCCCCATCCACATATCACTCAACCCCACATCGACCGTCCACACACAACCCATCCACGCGCCAACTAACCACACAAACCCCTTCCACACACCACCTGTGTACTCTTCCCGAGTCTCCACACTCTATCCATCAAAATTAAAATTGGAAAAATTGATGGATGGAGTGTGGAGACTCTGGAATAATTGTTTAGATCTAGATATGAGAAAGAAAGATGGCCTCCTCCATAACCACCACCGCCACTGTATACATCCTCACATCTTCCACCATGGCCTCCTCCATAACCACCAACGCCACTGTATACACCCTCACTACCTTAGTCACTGAAACTAGTCTCACTGGAACTCACATCTCCATGAATCCACCACAATTTCCAGATCTCCGCTCAAGCTTTGAAAGATCGCGGCTCTCAGCTTCAGTCTCAATTCGAACCTACTTTACGGATTAATTGTCTTGTCACCGAAGTTGGTTCTTCGGAACTCATGTCTCTTTTGTGACTTCACCGAAATCTCCAAATATCCTTCACTCAAGCTTATAAAGCTCACCGTTCTGAGATTCAGTCTAAGTCGTTCTTCATGGTGATCAACTTGTCGACGCTGGTCTCTATTTAAGAAAGTTAGGGATTTGATGAGAAAATAGGGCTTGTGAATTGAGACAACATTTGGGAAAGTAGTTTTTTTGGGGTTTGTTTTTCTTGACTTTGAATGAGAGTGAGTTGGAGAGAGGGTGAACGAGAGAGGGAAATTTGGAGTGTGTAACAAGAGTGGGATTTGTCACTAGGGTATTTTGGTCTTTAGACAATGAAAAATGTGTGTGAAGCACAAAGTGTCTGATAATGATAATACAAAGACATAAAATGTCTGTAAGAGTAATTTTCTCCTCAATAAAATACCTTTTAAAAAATTTACGTAACTTGTGACCCCACATAATTTTCATGCTGGGTCCATCACTGTGTATAGCACAAAAAAGTAGAGTAACAAAAAATTAACGCTAAGTTACATTCTTTTTTTTGCCGTCAAACTGATTATATTATATATAAAAAAGTTTTACATGAGAGAATAAGATCACATGAACCAAGATACTGTGTAAGATGATTTGCCAATTCTAGCTGTATTAGCAAGATTATTTGCCATTTGATTACACGATCTATTTACATTCATTTTACACCAATATAGAAAAATCAATAAAAAATATAAAAAGTTAAGTTACGCTTTATAAAAGAGAAGCTTTACTCTAACTAAACATAGAAAAACTTTCCCAACAGATATTATAATTTTTCTTATACTCTTATTTTGTTCCTTTCATTTACTGGCAGTTCATTTTTCTCTCCACCAATCACACTCTTAGTGAATTGTCATTCCACATTTTCATAATTATTATTGTTTTTGTTATAAATGCAAAAGAAATATATGTCAACAATGCACCCACTAAAGTTTGACGTTTTGGGAAATGTTTATCACGTGGAGTCCACATCACTATGCGTCCACATTAATTTATTTTTTACTTCTATATATACAATTGTTTTGATTAATTTATAAACTCGCACCTTACTTTTTCTTCTCTGTCCTGATAAAAATTCTTTTTTGTAGTAATTTATCTTATATAATTATTATTTTCTTCCTACAGATATAATTTTTTACCTTATTTAAATTTCACAATACAATAAAATTATAAATATTTTTATAACAACTTATCAACACGATCATTCTGCGATTCAATAAAATTTATATATCATATTTACCCTGCTATAATGCCCGGTATACCACCTATATTACTATTTATTATTTTATAGTGGTTGTTTTAATTTACTATTATTTACTTATATTATTGTGGGCGGTATGTCGCCTCGCTAATAAACCATGATTGCTAAATACACTATAATAAGTGGGTTGATTGTACCGCCGCATAATTTATTTAATATTTTAATGGGAATAATTTTATCATATTGATAATTACATGTTGATATATTATTAATATTATATAAAATTTTGGTCATCTATATAGAATATTATGAAATTTACTGAATTTGGTTGACTGCTTATTATAATATTTTCAGCCTAATTTTTGGTTCAAACGATTTAATCCAACGATCACAAAGAATTTATTCCAAAATTTTACTTTTTTTTCAAACGGCTATAAACAATATTTCTCATCTATAAATACATTCATTCTTCATTCATTCAACTCATCAAAATATTTCATCTCCTCTCAAATACTTTCAAATAATTTTTCCGGTTTTCTTTTTGAAAAATATGATTCGTTTGCTTTTAGTTTTATGTACGATTGTAATTTTTGCTTCTGTGTACGGTCTTTTTGTCGAAAACTTTAATCCAATAAAATTTAACTTAAATGTCACTTTGCTTTTCTATGCAGTGTTTTTCCTTGTAATGTTTTGCATGATTAATGTAAATGGTTCAATTTAAATATTATGAAATTCTAATGTTTATTATGTTGTATTTCTAGAAATACAAATGGCAAGAATTGATCATCTTCAGTTTTTAGATCTCAAAATAACTGGTGAAAATTACGTGGATGAAGCGATAATTTTCCTGAAGAAACAAATCGATGATAATCAGTAACAAATCGCCTCTTGAGCCTACAATTGAAGTGATAATTTTCCTGAAGAAACACCTCAATGAGAATGTTACGCATGACTATGCAAGCATAGACCCAACTGAATTGTGGCAAGATTTAAAAGAAATGTTTGATAACCAGAAGGAAATCAATCTTCCTCACACTCTATAAGAGTAGAAAAACCTGAGGTTCCAGGAATTTCAAAGGGTTGAGGAATACAATTTTGCCGTCCTGAGGATAGTTTCACTACTGAAGTATTGTGGTAAACCTGTTTTTGAGGCATAAATGATGAATAAGACATACAACAATTTCCACAAACAACTTCATTTCTTACCTAAAATTTACATAAAATGTGGGTAGACGAGATTTTTTGAATTGATGGTTGTACTCATGTTGGCTGAATAGAACAATGAGATTTTGATCAAAACCACAATTCACGACCTACGGAAGCCAAAAAATTCCCTGAAGTGAATGCTACGACGATAGAAAACTCAAAGAGGAGAATCAAAACCAATTAGAATCGTGGTTGCCGTTTCAACAACAAACGTGAAAAAACTTACAATCTCAAATGGAAAGGATCTAACAAATGGGTTAGATCCGAACAAGTTTATAAGGGTAAAGAAACCCAAGTGGATACCACTCAGAAGCATGAAACTGTATGTTACAGATGTGGATGTAAAGGACATTGGTCCCGTACCTGTCATACTCCCCCACATCTGTGTAAGTTATATAAAGAGTCCACAAAAGGCAAAAAAAGAAAAATAAGTGAATCTCACAAAAAAGTTTAAGGGGACATCGTACCATGAAGCCTCTGATTTTGCAAATAAGCTTGACTAGATTACTCCCGAAGAGAACTAAAATGCTTGTAATAAGACTGTTGAGTAATCTCCAATATTGTCATGTATAATTATTACATTTCCTGATTTAAATAAATAATGATGTTTTTAGCATCACCGTAATGTATAGTTATTGTGTATTCTCTTATATGAATGAATTTCATGTTTCCGTTTTCATAATGTTTTGACAATTACAGATATGGATCACAATGATAATAGAAAAAAACCCAAGAAACGGGTTCAAGAAATTTGTATACGAGATAGTGGAACAACACACGCTATTCCGAGGCAAAAAAGATATTTCTCTGATATATAACCAACAAAAAATGTTGTCAATACAATATCAGGTCATGCAGACGTGATTGATGGAACTGGTAAATCAAACTTTACGTTACCAAATAGAACAAAATTTTCTATAAACAATGCTCTATATTCTCCGAATTTTAAAAGGAAACTGTTGAGCTTTAAAGACATATATCTTTACCAATATGATACTCAGTCTACAACTAAGGATGGAAAGAAGTATATATATGTAACTTCTCATAAATGTGGTAGAAAACACATATTGAAAAAGTTTCCAGAACTTTCCTCGGGATTGCATCATCCTTATATCAATGAAATTGAATTTAATCTTATAGTGAAATGAAATCCAGAAGAGTTCACATTATGGCATAATCGCTTTGGTCAGTGATATAGCCTATTTATTACCAGTTTTAGGCCATGTTATAGGATCCATTTAGGGTATTTTATACGTGTCTAGACTATGTTTTAAGGTCTTTACAGTTCAAGATATGTTTTGGAGATATATGGAGATACTTGGAGCTTTTGGATCATTTATATGAGAATAATCCGTAGCTGATCATTGAGAGAGTCGAAGTACAAGACTGTCGTTGATCGACGACACTACCTTGGCATCAACCGATGTTACAAGACCAAGATCGATCGAAGCTGAACACTTGACATCGATCGATGACCAATTCGCAGATAGCCGATTTCAAGCCCAAGTTAGAGACAAGACACAAGATTATAAGATTACCCCTCGATGAGTTTTGACCTAGATTTTAGAGTTTTATTTTTATACTTTATGTATGACACTAAGGTGTGTGTGTGTGTGTGCGGTGTGCGGTGTGCGGTGCGGTGCCAGTGGCAAATTGTGTGCACCAGTATTCCATTATAGTTTTAGGATTTAGGGAGAAAATTCATAACTCCTTAGGGAAATTTGTATTGGAGCCCCCAATATTTGATCTATGCATTATATTTAGACAATTATTCTTACTTTGATTATGTCTGAGTAGTTATCAACTAGATTTAGGGTTGAATGATAGCAAACATGGATTAGCCCAAAAGTAGGATTGCACAAGGTTAAGTTAATATCCATCAATTGAGTTGTGTTTAATGCTTGCATTATAGAGTAACTAGCTAGGATCTCGAAATTAGGACATGGACGACTACGAGAGTAGGTTCTGTGCCAGAATAGACTCCATTGAACTAGGTTGTTTGGCGCATGCGAGAGATGGTCCAATTAGCTTGGTTAACATATCAAATCTTGTTCATACTTTCTTCTGATTCCACCGTCGATCGACATCATGCCTTAGCCATCGATCGATGGTCTTTCCTTTTGCTCGCATACGAGAGTTGAAGTTAAAAGGGTCATAATAGTTAATATTTGAGTTCTAGAATATTTACATATCCGTGCTTCTTATTCCCGATAATTCACTGAGCTTGAAAACAATAGATCTAGCATATTTACATTTGCATCTAGTTTATTATCATATTTCCATATTTACATTATTATCATATTTCCATATTGCATCTACACCTTCCAATAAGGAATATTTCCATAAACTAATTACTTGTTACCAATATATATAATCACCTACCTTAATCTTTAGAAATAAGAAATATATTGGGCTATTGTTCTCTGTGGATTCGATCCCTAAGTACTACACATGATCTCTCTTGGCAAGAGTATTGTTTTGTGTGTTAGGATTAATGGTTAATTTTATAGTTAATTGTTTAGGATATTTATATTCTGCTAGAACAATAAACACACCTATTTAAATTTTGGCCCCGTTGTCGGGGAACATTGGTCGCCATTAGATTTAATTACTACGATTTAGTCTAGGTTTGTTTTTACCTTCAAGTTACCAAATTTTTCTTTTTCTTCATTTTTCAGGTGCATGCAAAAGAATATCATGAGCAATAAAGGACAAGAATTACTATTCTCAAACCCACAAAAACTTAAACATATGATCCCAAAAGAAAGATGACAAGCATCGATTGACGTCATCTACTCAGCGTCGACCGACACTTTTTTACGGACATCATCGACCGACATTAGAACTTTAGCATCGACCGATATTGATCACTTAGCATCGATCAATATCATCATACCCACATCGGTCGACGGTAGCAGACGAGTTCAGATGGTTGCGCCTATTGTAGTGGTTCATAATGAGAATGGAGACTTGCATGACCTCAAAGGTCATCTGTGTAATGCACCAGGTGAAAGGATAGACTATAAGGGGGCTGTAATCCCTGATGCAGAAGCAGAAGCATATGCCGCATTAGTTCAACCAGAAGCTAACGCCCAAGATGCTCAGAGAACGCTGGCTAACTAGAACCATCCTGACCAGTTCTACGCCAACAGATCTGCCATTCGTCATCCAACTTTTTAGAGAGACAATTTTGAGATCGAGACCGCTTTCTTCGGACTTCTAGCGCAAAAACCATACCACGGGTTGCGACATGAGCACCCTATAGATCATCTGGAGCGATTTGAGCATATAGTGACTGCTATTAAAGCCAATGGAGTCCCCGAGGACTATCTTTTCTGTAAGCTCTTCAAGTACTCACTTGCGGAAGAAGCTTCATATTGGCTTAAACAACTACCACTAGGATCTTTGACATCCTAGACTGACATCAAGAACGTTTTCTTGTGCAACTTCTTTGATGAAACGAGAGCAGAAGATCTTAGGAGCAAGATTGCTATTTTTTCACAAGAACCTTCAAAGTCCTTTAGACACTCATGGATCAGATTCAAGTCATACCAGAGAGATTGTCCACATCACGGGTTCAACGAAGTGCAGCTTCTTAGCACTTTCTTCAGAGGTATTAAATTACAGTATCATATGGCTTTTGACACAACTAGTGAGGGAAATTTTAGCACCAGGAGTTCTGAAGAAGCTACAAGATTGATTGAGAATCTGGCATCTAGCAGCAGTATCAAGAACAAAAAAATTTAGAGAAGGAAATCAGCTCTAGGCTCCAGCTATCAGCAAGGAACAAATTGAAGAGGTCAAGGCAAAACTGGATAGTGTTCAGAAATTTCTCAAGAAGCAGGTTACTTTTTCAGAAGTAGAAGCAATTAAGTCTAGAGAAGATAAGATTGAAGAAGAGGATGTGAACTACATTGATGGAAATGATTTCCAGAGACAAGAGAATCCAGGTTTCAACATGAACTTCTACGGTACTGGTAAAAGGAGTAACTTTAATCAGGGTTCAAAGTGAAGGCCCTTTAACAACAACATGACTTATGGATCTTCCTACTACCATAATCCTCTTCCAGAAGGTCAGAAAAGCAAGATTGAAGCAATGGTTGACAAAATTTTAGAGGGACAACATAAGATGACTGTGGATTTCAATGGAAAGATAGATAGTCTCTACCTCAACCTCAATATCAAGTTTGAAAACCTCATCACTCATGTGAAGAAATTGGAGAATTAAGTGATGTAAACAAGTGAGACCATTAAGACGCATGAGAGCTTGGTTAAGGAAAAAACAGAGGCTTGACAAAAGCACCACGTCAATGCATTGATTGATGATGATTTCTGGCAGAAATTCAAGAGAGAGAAGCCCCAAGACAGTGATATTTGTGTCGAAAATTTGATATCACTGGGCACTTCTCATTTGCATCGATCGACACCAATCAGTGTGCATCGATCGACGGTGAAGCCTACAAAATCAGTGGCTTTGTGTGAATTGACTAACATCAATCGATATCAGACTCGTGACATCGATCGACATAGTGATAGAAGAATAGATCAACAATACGACCTCCACATCGATCGACAAGAGAGAAAACCAGTTCGATTACCAAACCTCAATGCAAGTTTGATTGTACGTCCGACCGTGATAGTTTCAAAACAGAATACATACACATTTGAAGCCATGGATCTTGATAGATAAGATGAGGGACATTCAAAGAGGAGGCAAAATATCCCCAAACATCAACGCAAAGAAGCCAATGAAAAGGGGATGGAAAGCTTTGCTAAAACATTTTATAAAATTCCTCTAGATATTTCTTTTGATGTAGCTTATTATACTTACAAATTATGGATGTTTTTCAGGGAAATAAGGGAGACATATGATGATATAGAGATAATGTTCAATCAACTTAGAGAGAAGATGAAGCAGAGGACATGTCAAAAGAAGAAAAGTGATCCTAGAAAATTCGTAGTTCCATGCTTCATCAAAGGAAACTAATATCCTAACACCCTTTGTGACACTGGATCATCAGTGAGCATTATGCCAAAGTCTATGACATAGGAGTTGAACCTGAAAGTGGAACCCTCCAACGATTCTTTCACATTCGTAGACTGCTCAAGAGTGAACTCAGGAGGGATGGTAAGACGTTCTAGTGCAGATCAACGATACCTTAGTCTCAATAGACTTCCATGTGATGGACATCATGATAGATTGGAACTCTTCGCTACTAATTGGGAGAGCATTCATGGCTACTGTGGGAGCTATATGCGATATGAAGTTAAACATGTTGTATATATCTCTAGTTGATCAACTTTTTTTTATGAACCTGTTAAGAATAATAACAAGGATACTCTGATTGAATTGTTCTAATTAGGCCTGGGCATAAAATCCGTAATCCGAAATCCGAACTGAACCCAAACCGAAAAACCCGATCCGTATCTGATCCGAAATGTAAAAAATACCCGAATGGATCTTGTAAGGTGTCAAAAAACATATCCAAACTCGAAGTGTTATTAATCGAACCCAAACGGGCAACTCGAAAAACCCAAAAACCCGAAAAACTATTCAAAGAAACCGATCAAATATCCAAATTAATATACAATATAAATATATGAAAAATAAATATATACTTCAAATCTTGAATTTCATATTTCTTTTGATACAATATCTAACAATTAATATTTAAAATTTAAATAAGTACCTTAAATACTCAAATTATATATAAATAAGTATATATTTTTTTATGTTTTGCTTTTAAATTTTAGATTTTACTTCGGGTATATCCGAACCGATCCGAGATAACCCGAATCCGAACAATATATGGGTGATCCGAAACCGATCCGAAACCGATGTTTTACATCTGAATCAGTCCCGTGTTTGCAAATTTACTAAAATGGGACCTAGGAGGTGTTATAAAATAGAACCAAAATCCGAAAAACCCGATCCGAATGCCAATGGGTACCTGAACGCCAAGGCCTAGTTCTAATGATGCAGAGCTTGTGTCCACATGCTTTTGCGATTACGAGTTCAATGAGGAATTATAAGAAGGAGCATCGATCGATACCCAACCCATACCATCGATCGACGAACTTACAGTTCAACAATCGATCGACACCCACCCTATTGAATCGATCGATACTCAAACTTCAGAACCAAACAACACCTACCATGCAGATTTTGAGTACAACCCAGCCTACCACCAAGGGATTGATATGGAAGGGGCTGGTGTTTTTCATGTTTTTCATCAACTTGGGAAATCGACATCGATCGACGGTAACCATACACCATCGATCGATAATGGGAAAGAAGCAGAGACCAAACAAGATTCAACTGCAGAACGCGAAAGAAAATATGGTTATCTAGAACCAGACAAGTTTGGTATTATGAGAGATCCAGGTGGTCACGCAAGAGCTATGGATGGTAGAATCCTACATGTCACGAAGGAAGATGTGGCAGATATAATTGAAATGGCCAATGGAGTTGGAAACCTTTTTGGAAACCAGTTTGATTATAGAGCATCGATCGACGGTCACCATACACCATCGATCGACACCCATCAAACTTACCAAGGATATGGTGGAGCTTACGAAGAATACAATGCAGATTACAAAGAGGAAGAACTGACTGAGTCTCGCGTCTTGGCAGTGGAAGAAACTGGCTGGGTAATGAACGCGGAAGTGGATAATCGAGCATCGAACGTCGGCATATCTTGGCCATCGAACGACATCAAATGAAAACCTAAACAATTACTTGGAGCAGAAGATATAGAAGATAGTTATCTCAGACCAGATGAGTTTGGAATTTTCAGAGATACATAAGGACGTGCACAAGATCTTTATGGGAAAATTCTGAGTCTACCTAAGGAGGATGTAGCAGATGCCCTTGTTATGTCTAATGGATTAGGAAATTTCTTTGGACAACACCAACAACCATCGATCGACGCAAAAGTACCAGCATCGAACGACAACAAGGAGAAAAAGCACGAGCCTAGCCACACAAAACAAGCATGCATTGATCGATACCACCATTCCAGGAGTCCATGAGTTCTGTACATCTAACCCCTTTAGTTCAGAACATCCAGGATCGATCGTTTGGATAAATCCCTACTGATAGACAATCGCGTAGAGCATGAACAGAGAGCTTATGACGCCAATGGCAGAAGCATTCTCCAAAGAGAGAAGAAATATGAGTATGGAATCTACACAGATGAGAATGGTAATTCACGAGCTATAGATGGAAGATTTGTTAATGTGCAAGAAGAAGATATCAGGGAAGTTATAAAGAGAGCTACTATGTTTGAGCTGAGCTACATATGTTTACCAGAACATGCAGCAAAGAACGCTATGTCTAGTCGGAAAAAAAGACATACAACAGAGCAGAGATTGACGATATTGTGCATGAGATCTTCAAAGGTCAAGAGATGTCATTGGATGATTTCTACAAGAGGCTTGATGATGTCTACTATCCTATAGACAAATGCCTCACCGGTTTGAATACACACATGGATGAGATGAAACAAGATTTGGATACTGTTCAAAGACATCATGCAAGTGGACCAGATAGAGTGACATTGATCGACGGAAGCATCATGCCATCGATCGATACTGATTTCGACAGACAAAAGTACGCAACAGAAAAACAATTAGACGACATGTTCAACGAGATTACTCTTTCTCAAAAATTGATGATGGAAGGTATTTCTCAGCAATTGAAGGATATATCAGAGACTACAGCTGCCAAACTTAGATTGCTACAACGTAATATTGAGAATCTACAAAGGATAATTCATTATGTGGAGGCTACTAAGGAGATCATAAAGAATGAGAAAGCCAAAGGAGATGAAGCAATAAGAAACTTTGTTGGTACATGGTTTCAGAAGAGCAAAGAAGATGTAGACACTTGTTGTCCAAGTGTTTATCCATCATTCTAGTCAGAAAGTTCAATACGTCGAGCTTAAGACGATAACCAAGTGCTGAGTGGGAGGCAATCCACTGTTTAATAAGTTTTTATTTAGTTTTTACTTATACTACTACTTATTTTCGAGTTTTAGTTTGTTTTTACAGACAATTGGAGTTTCCATCGATCGACACCACAAAAGCACCATCGGTCAACGTTGGATCGCGACCACACCCGCCTACCATCGATCGACACTCTCGTACAGAGAGAGGTATCGAGTTCTATACTTAAGCTATTTACTTATGATTTGATTTTCCAAGCCAATCTGGGGCATATTACACTGGCGACAGTGTAATTAAGTCTGGGGGAGGTTCGCTAATGCTATTTGATTTGTTTTTGAGTTTTATTTACTATATATATAAGTTTTTCAAAATGTTTTTATTGGGTCAAGAAGAAGACTATGATCAAGAGTTACAATTGACTAACCGCATTTTAGCATCATTCTTAGAAGCTTGTTTGCAGAGATTACTAGAGATACCAAAGTGGATCATCATGTCACTATATCACACTTTATTAGAAAGTTTGAAGGAACTAAAGCTGATTTCCAACACTAATCCTGGCATTATCAGGTTGCTTTGGAATTTGGTATACACGGGATGGGATTCCTTATGCAAGTCTGGAATGTAAAAGTCTGTGTGATTCTTATTTCCCTCTCTCTCCCCTTCAGATTTAAGAAGGACTCGAACATGATTTGGTGGCTACAATAATTAAAGCTTGATTCATATGATCCTAGAAAGAGATAAAAGTAAAAAAGAAGTGAACATGATCTGGTGGCAAAAACCATTAGGGCTTGATTCATGGAAGCATATCCAAATATATTAGTCAATTAAAATAAAATAAAATAATACCCTCAAAAGAAGGGAGATTGTGACTGAGAGAACTGAGAAGAGAGAGAGGAAATGAATCAGAGAAAACTACATGTGTGTTCAAATACTTTCAGAGGTAAGAGTCCATATATCCCTTGATCGATACTTCCAAGGTAAAGCCTGCACCTTTATTTTATGTAAAGAAATGAAATCAGTAAAGGGGCGAGTCAGACTAGTATTTGCTAAGTTTTTGGTAGAATGGATTTGGTTGCTATACTAGGATATGGTATATAAAGTTTCTCTATGATTGAATTGAAAGGATGTGGCTGTAATAAATTAAGGTGACAGTTATACTTAGACATTATGTGAGTCTTCGGTTTTCAAAACCTCTTTCACATGCTTGTTTGCTTGAGGACAAGCAAAAGGTTAAGAATGGGGGAGTTGATATAGCCTATTTATTACCAGTTTTAGGCTATGTTATAAGCTCTATTTAGGGTTTATTATGTGTGTCTAGGCTAAGTTTAAAGGTCTTTACAGGTCCAGATACATATTGAAGATATATGGAGATACTTGGAGCTTTTGGAGCATTTAGAGAAGAATAATCCGTAGCTGATCATTGAGAGAGTCGAAGTACAAGACTGTCATCGATCGATGACACTACCTTGGCGTCGACCAATGTTACATGACCAAGATCAATCGGAGCTGAACACCTGACATCGATCAATGACCAATTCACAGACAACCGATTTCAAGCCCAAGTTAGAGAAAAGCCACAAGATTACAAGATTACCCCTCGACGAGTTTTGACCTAGATTTTAGGGTTTTATATTTATACTTTATGTATGACATCAAGGTGTGTGTGTGTGTGCGGTGTGTGTGGTGTACGGTGCGGTGCCAGTGGCAAATTGTGTGCACCAACATTCCATTATAGTTTTAGGATTTACGGAGAAAATTCATAACTCCTTAGGAAGATTTGTATTGAAACCCCCAATATTTTATCTATACATTATGTTGAGACTATTATTCTTACTTTGATTATGTCTGAGTAGTTATCAACTAGATTTAGGTTGAATGATAACAAACATGGATTAGCCCAAAAGTAGGATTGTTAGGTTAAGTTAATATCCATCAATTGAATTGTGTTTAATGCTTACATTATAGAGTAGCTAACTAGGATCTCGAAAGTAGTACATGGATGACTACGAGAGTAGGTTCTGTGCGAGAATATACTCTATTGAACTAGGTTGTTAGGCGCATACGAGAGCTAGTCTAATTGGCTTGGTGAACATATTAAATCTCGTTCATACTTCCTTCTGATTTTACCGTCGATCGACATCAGGCCTTAGCCGTCGATCGATGGTATTTCCTTTTGCCTGCATACGAGAATTGGAGTTTAAATGGTGAGAACAATTAATATTTGAGTACTAGAATATTTACATATATATGCTTCTTATTCCCTATAATTCACTGATTTTGAAAAACCTAGATCTAACATATTTACATTTGCATCTAGTTAGTCTATTATCATATTTCCATATTTACACTATTATCATATTTCCATATTGCATCTACACCTTCCAATAAGAAATATTTCCTTAAACTGATTACTTGTTACTAATATATATAATCACCTAGGTTAATCTTTAGAAATAAGAAATATATTGTGTGTCATTGTTCTCTGTGGATTTAATCCCTAAGTATTACACCTGATATCTGTTGGCAAAAATATTATTTTGTGTGTTAGTATTAAGGGTTAATTTGATAGTTAATTGTTTAGGATATTTATACTATGCTAGAACAATAAACACACTTATGTCAATCATCCAGGCACCACAATGATGGGTAAAATCATAGAAAGCTCACATGGTATTAAACTGAAAATCCAGGAGATTTCCCATGGGAATAAAAATTGATAAAGAACCACCAAAGTTCCTTGAAAAAATTCAAGACGATATATGTGGACCAATAAATCCACTTTGTGGACAAATACACCCACCTTGTGGACAAATACACCCACCTTGTGGACAATTCCACTATTTTATGGTATTAATTGATACATCCAGTAGATGGTCACACTTTTGTCTATTTTCATCTCTAAATGTGGCATTGCAAGATATCTAACTCATATAGTCAAACTGTGAGCTTAGTTTCCTGATTATACTATTAAAAGAGTTAGACTAGACAACGCTGGTGAGTTCACATCCCAAGCATTCAATGATTATTTTATGGTAACGGAAATTGAAGTTAAACATTATGTGGCTCATGTTCATACGCAAAATGGTTTGACTGAATCTTTAATTAAGTGTCTGCAGTTAATTACAACACTGTTGATCCTGAGATCAAAACTTCCAACCTCTGTATGGGGACATGCTATTTTGCATGAAAAAACACTCATTCAGATAAGACCAAGTGTATACAATAATTATTCCCCACTACAATTAACGTTTGGTTGAGAACCAAACATTTTCCATTTAAGGATCTTTGGTTGTGCGGTATATGTGTTTGTAGCACCACCACAACATACAAAGATGGGACCACAAAGAAGATTGGAAATATATGTTGGTTTTGATTCTCCATCAATCATACGATACCTTGAACCACAAACTGGTGACTTCTTTACAACACATTTTGCCGATTGTTATTTTTATGAAAAAGTATTCCCAGTTCTAGGGGAGAAAATAAAAATATAGGAAAGGATATCAAATGGAGTGTACCTTCGTTGTTATATCTTGATTCTCTTACTAAAGAGTCAGAAATAGAAGTTCGACGAATTATGCATTTACAGAGTATAGTGAATCAACTACCTGATGCATTTGCGGATACCAAGATGGTAACTAAATCTCATATACCAGATGTAAATTTTCTTGCTTGTATCAAAATAGCAAATGAGCAAGGAAAAGCAGATGATACACATGAATCCAAAACACGTCTGAAGCATGATGACCTGCTGGTTTTGAGAATTAAAATGCCAGAAAACAAAAAGATGTCGAGATAAATTACACAACCAAAATAGAAGAAAATATTTTGGAAGAAACAAATGATAAGAATACTGACAAAGTAGAGCATCATGAGTCAGAAATAAATCATGAGACTTCCATAAATTGCATCCATAATAAGAAGATATGGAAAAGAAACAAAAATGATGATGTTGATGATGCTTTCTCATATTTTGTGTCAACTGAAATAAATGAGAAAATCGAAGATCCATAACCAAAATCTGTTTGTGAATGACAAAAGAGACATGATTGGAAACGAATGATGCAATACAAACAAAACTTGATTCGCTTAATAAAAGAGAAGTATTTGGATCTATTGTACTCACACTTGCAGATGTGAGACCCGTTGGATACAAATGGGTTTTCGTTTGAAAGAGAAATGAGAAAAATGAGGTTACGAGATACAAAGCTCGTCTTGTGACCCAAGATTTTTCTCAAAGACCTGGAATTGAGTATGAGGAAACATATTCTCAAAGCTCGTCTAGCAGCTGATATGCGTTTCATGGATGTTGTTACAGCCTATATATATGGATCATTATATACTAATATCTGCATGAAAGTTCCTGATGGATTTAAAATGCCAAAAGCATTCAGTTCCAAACTTAAAGAATTATGTGCAATAAAATTGCAAAGATCATTATATGAGTTAAAACAGTCTGGACGTATGTGTTATAACCATCTCAGTGAGAATTTATCAAAAAAGGATACGTGAAAGATCCTATATGCCCATGTGTTTTCATCAAGAAAACAACATCCAGATTTGTGATAATCGCAGTGTTTGTTGATGATCTTAATAGTATTGGAACTCAGAAGGAAATACAAAAGGCATCGGACTATCTGAAAGGAAATTTTGAGATGAAAGATATCGAACATACAAAGTATTGTCTTCGAGTACAAATTGAACATTCTTAAAGTGGTATATTCGTGCATCAATCCACATATACTAAAAGAGTGTTGAAATGCTTTAACATGCATAAATCAACTCCTGTTAGCACTCCGATGGTCGTTAGATCACTTGATGTTTAAAATGATGCATTTTGACCATCTTCGGAAAAAGAAGAGACACTTGGTCCTGAAGTACCATATCTAAGTGCAATTGGAGAGCTGATGTACCTTGTACACTGCACTGGCCTGATATATCATTTGCTGTTAATCTTTTGGCAATAGTCAGCTCATCTCCCACACGAAGACATTAGAATGGAATTACACATGTCTTTCGTTACCTCCGAGGGACCATTGATTTGGGTTTGTTTTATCCTAAAGATTTAAAAGTTCTTTTGTAGATGCATGATATCTTTCAGATCCTCACAAAGCTCGATCGCAAACAAGATAGATTTTCACGATCGGAAGCAGTGCTATATCTTGGCGTTCTTAGAAACAAACGCTTGTGGCCACCTCTTCAAATCACACTGAGATTATCGCACTCCATGAAGCCAGTAGAGAATGTGTATGGTTAATATCAATAAGCCAACACATATGTACAAGTTATGGGATTGACGAAAATGTGGAGCCAATTATCCTATATGAAGATAATGCGGCATGTGTTGCTCAAATGAAGGAAGGATATATCAAAAGCGTAGGATGAAACATATACATCAGAAGTTCTTCTCTTACACTCAATAGCTCGAGAATGAAGAAATTGAAGTAAGATATGTTCGATCATGCGACAAAGCAGATGACTTCTTCAAAAAATCACTTCCTACCTCGGTATTCAGAAAACATGTCCATGACATTGAGATGCGTCATTAGAAGGAGCTATGACTGCTCATTCGAGGGGGCTTACATTTTTGTACTCTTTTTACCTTACTATGGTTTTTTTCCACTGGGTTTTTCCTAGAAAGGTTTATAACGAGGCAACAAAGACGTTATGCAAGGGACGATAGTGACACTGAGCTTCAAGGGGGAGTGTTATAAATGTGAAAGAAATATATGTCAACAATGCACGCACCAAAGCTTGACATTTTAGTGTAAATGTTTATCATGTGGAGTATACGTTACTATGCGCGCACAATAACTTAACTTTTTACTTTTATATATACGTTCATTTCGATCAATTGTAAACTCGCACCTTACCTTCTCTTTTCCCTCCTTATAAGAATTCTCTCTTTAGTAATTTATCTTATATAAGTATTATCTTCTTCCTACGGGTATAAAATTTCACCTTTATTTAAATTTCCCTATACATTAAAATTATAAGTCATTTTATATTTTTTTCTATTTTCTTAACATGAATAATTTATTTTCGTGATTGATAACAACTTTTGATGAGACGTAAAAATGTCAGAAGGGTCAACCGGTGTCCAAATAGTTCAACCCATAGCGAATTCATTACGGACCGCGTCCAAATCGGTCCACCACGAATTGCATATGTATATGTCCAAGCTCACCCCACATAGTTAAGTATTTTCCGGGCTAACCCACAAATCTTTACTCACAATGTTTTATATATATATTAAGTAGTTTCTATGATATAAATGTCAATTTAGAATGAATATTATTTATAAAAAAAAAACATCTAATTTTTTCTATAAATAATATAAATTAGAGTGAAAAGTGTTCATATTTCAGACATAATCGATAAAAGAAAGGAATTATAGAAGTAACAGAGAATTAAAAAATATATAGAAGACAACTCTTTAGAAAAAGTTTCTCACTTTTGACCTAGAGGACAAGCTCAATTGCAATGGAGCGGGTATATAATGAATTGAGATACAATATCTAAGTTTATAAGTCTATTATATCAGCTGATACAAAGCAAGTGAAGGTTGAAGTATTGTGATAGTTGATTAAAAGATTCGCTTCTTTTTGTGTGCTGTAATAATTAGATTCTAAAATCGCTAAAAAATTAAAATCTAATTTATGTTGAGTAAATATGAAATACAATTTTTTAGGTGTCGTGTTTGTTCTGTTTTTTTTTTCTATTTTCTTTTTATTTGTATTTCAGATGGCTCAAAGTTTTTATTGTTATAGACAAGGAAATATTTATGAAACATCTGTCTCAAATTATTCATAATTTTTATAATTTATCAAAATTATTAATTTTAGAAATGTTAGCGGACCAACCAGCGTCCAAGTAGCCCAACCCGCAACGGTCTTGATTTTATTTCGGTCTGCGAGGGTCGCTCCGCTGCGTTTATATATATTCGTCCAAGCCCACCCTGCTATTGGGCTACTTAGACATAGCCTCGTGGATTGTGGTCTCCTTTGAGATCTCTAAAGAGACCAACCAGAATTTGGCTGTTTCGTGAAACTGTGGAGGAAAAAACAAGTTGGATCACCATCTAAAAATGATAGGGAAGCAATTGGTAGGTTAGTCCAACTTTTTATCATTTTTTACAAAGCTACTTTGTTTATATCAACTTTAGTTTGTGTGCATAACCTATATCATGCAATTGTCACTATAACAGAAACATTAGTGCATTAAGCATTACTTTTGGTCTTAATGCATCCATGTTAGAAAAACTAGGAAAGTATGAGATCTTTTTGGAGAAGATGTAGAGATGAATAAACTAAGAAGAGTATATTGTTCCCGACTAAAGAAAGAAGATGAAGTTTGTAGCTAAGTGTTTTCAGAAATTGTATGTGGAAGATAATGTTCAAGCTACTCATTTTAGTGATGAATTAAAGATATTTTGAAGAGTTTGCTTGATGAGTATAATCAGTCTGCTCGTGTCTGTTACGTATGTTCATAGTCAGTCTCAAAGGGGGTTTTCTCAATCCCAACAAGACTTTGGAGAAGAGGTATGTAAGATAACAATATTAGAGAATGATTTTGCATATGAAAGCATGAATGGCATCTACAATGATCTTGTTCAAAAAGCAGATTTTCAAAAAAAAAAAAAAACAATGAATTGGATTTGTATTTGAAAAATAGTGTGGAAAATCTAAATCTTATGGATGATTCATATTATGATGTATTCTAATGGTGAAAGGTAAACAATCCAAATTATCTAGTTCTATCACTAGTAGCTAGGAATATACTTGTAATGTCAGTGTCTTTTGTTGCAGTGGAATATGCTTTTAGCACTAGTGATCGAGTTTTATATCCAAGAAGAAGTTGTTTGACACATTATATGATAAAAGTGTTAATGTTCACCGAGAAATAGTTCAGATGTGATATTAAACTCAATGGAAAACGAGTCACCAAAGAATAGAACAATTGCTTGGAGAGTAATAGCTAAAGATGATCTTATGAGAGATAATCTTACTATATATAAGAAAATTTTCCTCATTCGAGAAAGACACACGTCAGAAAATACCTTCCTCTAAACTTGACATGTGACAATTCTCATTTTTTTTTCTCTCGGTGATAAATTTTCTGGCTTTAATCGTGGACGACGACTAGTGATGAATATGATGTACTTTGTATGTTCATGGAGATCTCGGTGTTGAGTTGGTGAGTTCACTAATATGTGCTTAACGCTTACTGTGACATATGTTTATTGTGAGTGAATCTTAATGGTCTTCGACATGGTTGGAATGAGAATAAAGAAGAGTGATCAGAAACTGGAAACTCGCTTTTTATATATTTTTTGCATCTCCTTTGTGAGTCATCTCCATCTTCATCTTCACTTTTCTCTTTATTTTCTCTCAGGTCCTTTGCTTATTATCTGACTTTTTCTTTGCTAATTAATCATTTTCCAACTATTGAATTTTAACCTTTTCCAAAACAATATAATTACCAAAAGTACAATGGTCTTAGTAAGCTTTGACACTCAAAGTCGTTAGTTGTTATAGTTGAAAAAAAAAAGGGACATTGTAACCAACATAGATGAATAAGTCTGCAAATGTTAGCGTTGTCTCTCTATCAACTTTTATATATGTATATATAGATTTTAACTCTAAATAATTTAAGTTTAGATAAATTTAATTTAAAGAAATATAAAGTAGCATGCCATATATATAATAGTATTTGTCATTTTATGTTATAAACAGACTAATTGTAGATACATATTTAATTTTCATATTCAAGGTTGGTTTTTATGTATGATAAATAGTTTTGTTGAATAAATACTGTCAATCTAAAGTTATAGTAAATAGTTATTTTAACATGTTATATATAAATTATTTATATATATAATAAAACTAACAAATAATAAAATATGTCTTTAATAAAATTATATAATAAGCTTCATTAAATATATAATTAATTTAATGTTAAAAGACAATATGTTTATTTAATCTTTATATATAATACTGAAAGTTTTTTTTAATAAATATATACAATAAACTTCACTAAATATATAATAAATTAATTATAAATGATAATTTTAGTGTTAATTAATCAGTAATATTTATTTTAAGATTCTTATCTGTTATTTGGAAAATATGTTTTATTTAGTTTTTAAATATAATACCATATGAAATATTCTGTCATATATGTTTCTAAATAGTCATTATGCCTGCCGAATTTTAAATGATACAGTACTCTTTTATAATGAATCAATAGCCACTATTTCCATTGAGAGAAATGAGAAGAGAGAGAGGAAAATGATCAGAGAAGACTACATGTGTACTCAGATATTTGCATGGGTAAAAGTCCATGTATCATTTGATCGATACTCCCAAGGTAAAGCACACATTTTTATTTTATGCAAAGAAATAAAATCAGTAGATGAGTGAGTCAAAATAGTATTTGCTAAGTTGTTGGTAGAATAGATTTGGTTGTTATACTAGGATAGAGTATATAACGTTTCTTTGTGATTGACTTGATAGGATGTGATTGCAACAAAGTAGAGTGATAGTTATACTTAGACATTATGTGAGTCTCTGCTTTTTAAAACCTCTTTCACATGCTTTGTTTGCTTGTGGACAAGCAAAATGTTAAGTCTATGGGAGTTGATATAACCTATTTATTACCAGTTTTAGGCTATGTTATAGGCTCTAATTAGGGTCTATTATGTGTGTCTAGACTATGTTTTAGAGTCTTTACAAGTTCAGGTACGTTTTGGAGATATATGAAGATACTTGGAGCTTTTGGAGCATTTAGAAGAGAAGAATTCGTAGCTGATCGTTTAGAGAGTCGAAGTACAAGACTGTCGTCTATCGACGACACAAACTTGGCGTCGACCAATGTTACAAGACCAAGGTCAATCGATGTTGCACACTTGCCATCAATCGACAACCCAATCACAGACACAGCCAAATTCAAGCCCAAGACAAGACACAATATTACAAGATTACCCCTGAACGAGTTTTAACCTAAATATATTATTTATGCCATTGTCAAAGGCAGAGAGAGAGAGAGAGAGAGAGAGAGAGAGAGAGAGAGAGAGAGAGAGAGAGAGAGAGAGAGAGAGAGAGAGAGAGAGAGAGAGAGAGAGAGAGAGAGAGAGAGAATGTTCTTGAGAGTTTAGTTTTCTATTATAGTTTTAGGGTTTTTAGGGGAGAAGATTCATAACTCCTTAGGGTATTTTATCTATGCATTCTATTCATATTATTGTTCTCTCTTTGATTACGTCTGAGTAGTTATAAACTAGAGTTAAGTTTGAATGATATCAATCATTGATTATCTAAAAAGTAAGATTGCTAGGTTAAATTAATATCCATCAATTAAGTTGTGTTTCATACTTGCATTCTAGAGTAGCTAACTAGGATCTCGAAAGTAGGATATGGAAAACTACGAGAGTAGGTTCAGTGCCAGAATAGATTAAATTGAACTAGGTTATTAGGCGCATGCGAGAGCTTGTCTAATTAGCTGGTGAACTTATCAAATCTCGTTCACACTTCCTTCTGATTTCACCGTCGATCGACATCAGGCCTTAGCCGTTCGATCGATGGTCTTTCCTTTTGCTCGCATACAAGAGTTGGAGTTAAAAGGGTCAGAGTAGTTAATATTTGAGTTTAGAATATTTAAATTTACGTGCTTCCTATTCCTTATAATCCATTAAGCTTAAAACCGTAGATCTAACATACTTACATTTGCATCTAGTTAGTTTAATAGCATATTTCAATATTTACATTATTATCATATTTCCATATTGCATCTATAACTCTTGATAAAAAATATTTTCTTAACTGATTGTTTACTACTAATATATATATATCTACTTAACTTAGTCTTTAGAAATAAGAAATCTATTGTGTGCCATTGCTCTTTGTGGATTTGATCCCTAAGTACTACATCTGATCTCTCTTGGCAAGAGTATTGTTTGTGTGTTAACATTATGGTTAATTTGATAGTTAATTGTTTAGGATATTCGTACCCTGCTAGAAAAATAAACACAACCATGTCACCTTCTCTTGAGTATGGTTTGAACTCTCATGTGGTAAGCGTCTCATGATTTGTATGGATAAGAACTCTTTAGACAATAGATAATGTTGCCAAGTTTCAAGAGATCTCACTAGAGCATAGAGATCTTTGACATAAGTGGGGTAATTGAGAGAAGCTCCACTCAACTTCTCATTGAAGATGGCTACTGTTCGGCCTCCTTGTGTCAGCACAACTCATATACCTGAACCCGAGGTATTACACTCAATCTCAAAGGTCTTATCAAATTAGGAAGAGTAAGGACCGGGGCATGAGTCAAACTATGTTTAAGTTTATTAAAGGATTCTTCTTGGGCTGGACCCCAAGTAAACGATACATTTGTCTTGATCACTGAGGTCATTGAAGCAGCAATGGTAGTGAAATTTGACAAACCGTCGATAGAAACTGGTCAGTCCATGGAAACTGCGGACATGTCCAATCGTGGTGGGTGTGGGCCAGTATTGGATCACTTTGATCTTTTCCTTATCAACCTTGAGTCCCTGTAAACTCACAAAGAAGACTAAAAACACCAATTTATTATTGCACAATATGCATTTCTTACGGTTAGCATAAAAGCCGTCATGTCTAAGAGGTTTTAGTACTTTTTCCAAATGTGCAACATGATCGGCTAAGTTTTTACTATATATCAGTATGTAATCAAAATAAACAACCACCAACTTAATGATATATGGCCTTAGCACTTGGTTCATGAGTCTCATGATGGTACTCGGTGTATTGGTAACGCTGAATGACATCACTAACCACTCATACAACCCTTGTTTGGCCTTGAAAGCAACTTTCCACTCATCACCCACCTTCATGTGTACTTGGTTATATCCATTCCTAAGATCAATCTTAGAAAACACAGTAGAACCACTAAACTCATCCAACATATCATATAACCTCAGTATGGGATACCTATACTTGATAGTTATGTTGTTGATGGCTCGGTAGTCTACACACATGCGCCATGTACCATCTTTCTTAGGCACGAGTAGGACTGGAACTGTGCATGGACGGAGGATCTCCCGGATGTAACATTTGTTAATGAGGTCTTGGACCAGCCTTTCCAACTCCTTAGCCTCCTCTGGGTTGACTCGGTAGGCTGCTTGGTTTGGTAGAGGTGTGCTTGGTACTAGGTCAATCTGATGTTCTACTCCCGAATGGGAGGAAACCGACTGGTATTTCATTAGGGAAGATGTCCTTGTGTCTATCCAGAAGGTCTCGGATTTCAGGAGGAAAGTCTTGGGCCTCAAAAACTGCAAAAAAACTTTCTTTAAGATCATTAGTAGCACCTGCATTTCATGATATAGAGACTTATGGACTTAGCCATAATTGATGTAAAGGTCGGTTTTACTTACCTTTTGCATCTCATGAACCTCTTGCGGACTAAGAGGTGCTAGGTTATGCTTATTATTGTGGTGGCTGAAGCTATAGACATTGGTTAGACCATGGTGGATGGTCTCTTTGTCAAAATGCCACGACCTACCTTGGAGTAATTGTTCGTCTTGCATTGGAACTACATCACACTTAACCTGGTCATGGTATTTGCTAATGCTGAAAGTCACCAGTACTTTCTCAGCTATCTTGAGCTCAATCTCATCATTGAGCCATTTGAGGCGGTATGGCCGAGGGTGGGGGGTCTTGATCAGACCTAGCTTATCAACAAGATACTTGCTAGCCACATTAGTACCAAAACCTTCATCTATGTTCAAGCTACATATCTTTTGCTCAATGCTACATCTTGTGTGAAAGATGTTTTCCCTTTGGATTTTCCCTGGATAAAAGAGTACACTAAGTGCTCTTCTGGTCACTAGTAAATCACCAGCTTCAGGGTAATCATTCACCTCCTCATCTGAGTCAATGGCTTCCATTTCGTCATCATCTTGAGACTCATACGCACCACCAGCCTTGAGTATCATCACTCGCTTGTTGGGACAGTCTCTTGCATAATGACCCTTGCCCTAAAATTTATGACAAGTAATGTCACGGGTCCATTTAATTTGAGCTTGTGACTTACCTTGGTCGGCTTGATTGGTTTTGGACGGCTAAGGTTGGTTCTTATTGAACCGGTTCTCCACTTCTATGGACATGCCCTTGTTACCCCTTTGTAACCCGGTAGGGACCATGGAGTGTTGTTCCTAGCAACTGACACATTCTTCCTCTTTATGTGTTGCTCTTCTTGTATGAAAAAATGAAGAAGATCACTGAAGTTCTCATAGGGCTGCATTTCCACCTTGCGAGCAATGCGATCTTGAAGGCCATATAGAAATTGTGCCATTAGTGTCTCCTCTGTTTCACGTGTCTTGAGCATGTTCTTAAGAGATTCAAACTCCTCAAATTACTCCTCCACGGACCTAGTTCTCTGAGACAATTTACGAAAACATTTTTATAAGTCCCTTTGATAATAAATGGGAACATACCTGGTGCGAAGCTTGGATTGCATCTCCTCCCAAGTGTGAATCTATAGAATCGTCCTGCCTCAGCAACCTATGTGTCCCACCATGCTAAGGCATTTTCAGTAAGTTGATCTACAGCTAGAGCGATCTTCTAGCCTCAGAATAGTCATAGTACTCAAAGATCTACTCCATACGCTTCTCCAACTCGACATAAGCATATAGATTAACCTTTCCAGAAAATGTTGGGGGGGGGGGGTTGAGTTTGAGGTATTTCCCTCCTTGCCATGGGGCCTCGTCATCTCGGAACCTTCCCCTGATCATACTTCCATCGCCTTACATCTGGTGTTCCCGTCGACCCCCTATCCCTCCTTGGACTGGTCAGCATGCCTCTGGGTTAGGTGGTTCTGAGTGGGAACTGCCCTCTTCAGATTGGGACCGAGGATCCTGCAGGTAAGGTTGGTTTCTTCCCTTGGGTCGTGGATCATTAAGACGGTTCCCCTTCTCCATTCGAGCTAGTTTCTCGGTCATGAAAACCATGGCGGCCGTAAGTTGAGCTTGGCCGGATCGTAGAGCTTGGTTCGGTCCTCCTTGACCTATGTTTCCCATGATAAACTTCTGAAACTTAGAAAAGGAATTAGGTTAAAATCAAAAGGGGGTTGAACACTTAAATAAGATGTGGGTTGGATACAAGAGTATCGATCAAGCAGTCACAATTAAATGCAAACTGATTTTTTTTTGAAAACTAAATCTAATGAAGTTTTAAAAAGAACAGTTGATTTTTTTAAATTTATTACAAATGAAAACTTGGATAATAATTCTTAAATGAAAATCTAATCAAGGCAATAAGGGAAAATGTGTGCAACAAGTATGGAAACAAAAATCGCATGCAAAATGGAAAGATGCAATTTTGAATTGACAAACTACTTTTTGATTTCTATTGATCCTAAAACTCTATCTAAACTTATCTTGCTTTTCTTTTTCGGTGATGAACAATGAACAACAACTAAATGCAGAGATCAAACGATGCAATTTGTTTTTGAGATTTTTCTTGGATAACACCGAATCAAACCAAAGGAGTAATAACCAAAAATGAAAAGAAAGGGATAACCGAGTATACGGGAGCTTTAAGCTCTGATTCCAAATGATACAGCCTGATATTCAGGCCATACTGATGGGTGGACTGAGGTTCGTTGAGATCGGACTAGTGGTGATCGGATGGGCGTGGGCGATAGGATGGTGTGAATCGGATTGGTACCTGAAATAAGAGATGATCCTTTTTATGAGTTTTGATGGTTTTGTAAAGTAGTAAACAACAATAAATGATATGAAAATATGATTTAAGTTGCAAGGATGGATCAGATGAAATAAGAACTAGATGGGCGAAGGATGATATGATGATATGCGATATGAAACTAAAGAAGAATAAGAGATATAAAGGATGTTGGGTGCGATATTGTTGCTGGAAGTGTGTCTCTCTCAACAAATCAGGGGATGGTGGATGAATGAAGATGGGATTTGGCTTGCTGGATGGGTATCTCTCTCAAGCAAATCGATGGATGGAATGGGATGAAGAATCACCACAAGTTCTATGAGTTGAAACTTGATAAGATTGTGAAATGCTTCCTGGTCGGCTTCTCACAAACTAGAAAGACTTAGGGTTTTATTTGCTAGGGGCAAATTGACTCATATATTGTCTAAGTAAAAAATAGATAGCCGGCTGCTTATAGGGAGCTTAAATACTCGATGCAGCTTTGCCCTTCTACGAGACTTGAAGCAAATTACATGGACTGATCTTGGAATCTACCCAAAGGCTAACAAAGGACTTGAATTATTGGACTCAAACTCGAAAATAAAAAGGCTAACAATTTGCCCATAAGTTCATTGCAATAAATTAAAAAAGAACCAACACAAACCAAAAACAACTAAGCGGTTAGAAATCACAATTCAAATCTTACTTTCTTACCTTGCTGGACCGGATAATCAGATATTAGAACAGAGGGCAATTGGACCTGAGGCTGAACCAAGGAAGCTTGTGGAGATGACCATTCCGGTTTGGTTCTGGCCGAAGGATGCAAATTGGATTGGACCGTCTTGATCTTGAACCTCAATAGAATCGGGCGGGTCTTGGATCTTCAATTGGACCATCTCTTCTATCAGCAGCTGGTTGGGACCAGTTGGATCCTGATTGAGGATTTCTCGGATAGCCTTGGAAAACCTTTCTCTTATGACCCGAGCTCCGTACCAGGTGGTTGGACCTTGTCTCATTATGGGAACCTTTACTTGGATGGGCGCCATCACCTACAGTTCCAGAGCGACCTGCTACACCAGTTGCACAGTGGTACATCCACAGATGACCGAATCTAATTTTATACATGGCACGCCAAAAGTGTGGAATGTGGGGATGTTATAGCAGTTTGTAGTTCAAGAGGATATTCCTCTGATTCGAAGCTTGGCCATTAGCCAATCCCATAGATACGATAAACTAGCTGCAGCTATACAAAAAACGGTGTCTATATGATAAAATCTGGATATTGGCTGGCAAGCAATATATTAAATATTACTTCTGATGTAATGGTCTCCGAGTCCAACATAACAAAGCTACAAACTTATGCATGGAAATCAAAGCTCCACATAAAACGAGGCATTTACTTTAGTAAATGGCATCGGGATATCTGGCGGTAACGAGTAATCTAACATATCGACATATGCGATGTGATAATCATTGCCCAAGATGTGGAAAAGATGATGAATTTGTCAACCATGCGATTTTTTTTAATGTCCACCTAGACAGGAGGGTTTTTATGTATTTGAATGCAAATTCTATCAAATTAACCATACGAACTACTCTTGCCAAGAGAGGTCAAATTGTAGTATTTAAGGATCAAATCCACAAGGAGCATGGACACACAATAAACTCAATACAGTCGCGATTAAGCTAGGCAAATAGTTTAATAAGCAGTAAATAAACTATAGCAAATAATTGATTGATTGGTAAGTAAACAATAATAATAAACAACTAGATCTAGGCTTTCAGGAAAGTAGATTATAGAGGATAAAAGCTAAGGGTATTAATCATAGAACTTGATATCTAATGTAAAAGACGACCAGCTCTCACTTTGAGTCTAATTTATTGACTAAGTCCGATATCTCAGCTCTCGCTTGTTGATACGAAATGACCATCGATCGATGGCAATGATCATGCGTCTATCGATGGTCTCTTGAGTCAAGCTTTATGACCTAATTCGATAAGTTCACTAAATTAACTAAATCAGCTCTCGTTTGTTTCTAAAAACCTAGCTCAACATGATTAATTATGGTAGTAGACCATGCTCTCGCTTGCGCCTAACTATATTATGATCGGGGTTCTAGTTAGCTACTATAGAACACAAGCAATAAACACAATTCTATTGATAGATCTAATAATCACCCTAGCAATTCTATTATTTGGCTAATCCATCAATACCATTAATAAATCTTAAACCTAACAAGAGATCGACTCAGACATGATCTTTGTCATAGAAATCATAGATAAATAGAATAAATATAATATAAAACCAAAAGAGTTCCAGGAGTACTCTGAAGGAGTTCCTACCTTTTCTCCTAACCCTAGAACACTGAATAAAAGAAAGTTTGCTTAGCGTCCACCATCAACAATGGCTTAGAAAACATATAAATAAGGTTTTAGGTCGTCCATGGGTATTATGGTAATTTGTGGTAGCTTCTGGGCTTACGTCATCCATAAAAAAAGTCGGGCCTGTCTTCTGGGATCACCGTCGATCGACACCAAGGCTGTGCCATCGATCGAAACTTATTCATCACTCGACGGCTTCCTCTCGCAAGGCAGACAAACCACTCTCCAGTAAAACATGCATAACTTTGGTTGTAGAATCCTGACTAGACTCAAACCAGTGGCATTGGAAAGATAACTCAAAGATATATCTTCTGTAAAACTATCAGCTTAATATCACCGTAGGAAGGTCTCAATCCATAACTAAACATCTGACGCATCTTCGCAGTTCTACATATCTAAAAGTCGAGAATCACCAAAGTTCTCCAAAACATACCTGAACCTGAAAATACTCTATGACATACTCAAAACACATATAATATCTCTAAATAGGGAGGATATCATGGTACAATAGTGGTAAATATCAGGCCCTATCAACTCCCCCATACCTAACCTTTTGCTTGCCTTTTAGCAAACATAGCCTGTGAAAGAGGTTTTGAAAAGCGGAGACTCACATAATGTATAAGTGTAACTATCACAATACTTTATTGCAACCAAATCCTATCAAGTCAATCAAAGAGAAATTTTATATACCATATCCTAGTATAGCAACCAAATCCATTCTACCAACAACTTAGCGAATACTTGTCTGACTCACCCCTCTATTGAGTTCATTTCTTAGCATAAAATAAAAGTGCAGGCTTTACTTTGAAAGTATCGATCAAATGATATATGGACTCTTAACTCTGAAAGTATTTGAACACACAAGTAGTCTTTTCTGATTCCTTTCCTCTCTCTCTTCTCACTTCTTCTCAGTCAATGTCTCCCATCTTTTGAGGGTATCATTTTATTTTTTTAATTGATTGAGATATTTGGACATGATTCCATGAATCAAGCCCTAATGGTTTTTGCCACCAGACCATGTTCACTTCTTTTTGACCTTTATCTCTTTCTAGAATCATATGAATCAAGCTTTAATGGTTGTAGCCACCAAATCCTGTTCGAATCCTTTTTTAATCTGAAGGAGAGAGAGGGGAATCAAAAGCACATAGACTAGTGATAATGTTAGGATTAGTGTTTGAAATCAGCATATTGAAGCTTGATACGTGTTACCTTCCAGACTTGCAGAAGGAATCCGATCTGATGTATACCAAGCCCCAAAGGAAGATGATAATGTTAGGATTAGTGTTTGAAATCAGCGTTGGTTCCTTCAAACTTTCTAAGCAAGTGTGGTATAGCGGTAGGATGATCCACTTTGGTATCTTTAGTAATCTCTGCAAACAACCTTCTAAGAATTGTGCTAAAGTGTGGTTATTCAATAATAAGTCTTGATCATAGTACCCTTCTTGACTCAATAATAACGTTTTTAAAAAACTTATATAAATATAGAAATAAAACTCAAAAACAAATAAATATCATTAACGAACCTACCCCAGACTTAAATTACACTTTCTCCAGTGTAATTCGTCACGGATTGGTTAGAAAAAAAATCATAAGGAAAAAGATTAAGAGAGAAACTTGATACCAGACTCTGTAAAAGAGTGTCGATCGATGGCAGATGGATGGTGTCGACCGATGGTCATGTTCCATGTTCGATCGATGTTGATCCTTCAAAATCGATCGATGGTACACCTGTAAGCTTCTACTTTTTTTTAGAACAAGTGTAGAAAATAAACTCAAAATAGAACACAAAACAGTAAACCTACCCCAGACTTTAAAAAACACTATCACCATTGTTATACAATATGATATTGGTGAATAAAATAAATCATAAATACCAAATTTGACAAGGAAAATGATATACCTGCTTGCTGATGGTGACCGTCGATAGACATAGTTGCGATCGATTGATACTAGGGTTACTCTGTCGATCGACAGTGATCAAGTGTCGGTTGATGCTTTGTGCAGACTATCTTCCTCGTTTTTTTTTTTGAAAACCTGCAATAATAAAAGAAAATCGAAAATTAGACTAATATAATCAAAAACTAATTAAAAACTTATTAAATAGTGGGTTGCCTCCCACTCAGCGACTATTTAAAGTCTTTAGCTTGACGTTTTGGAGTTCTGATTCAGTTCTGATGAGATTAGTGACTTACTTCAAAACAATTCCCAATATCCAATGTTCTCAGCTTCATCACACTTTTTGTGAAAGCCTCCATAGACTCTTCTCCTTTGTCTATCATCTCAGAATAAGGAGTGCTCGAAGTTTTGCAAATGGCTGCGAGAAACATCTGCTGTGCACTCTGTATTTCCTGACAAGATCTGAGAAGTGGGGAATCAATGACAATTCAGAACCACCCTTGGTATTTTTCCTCTTATTCTAGTTCCTCTTCTTCTTCTCCTTCATGTTTCTTCTCCTTCCCCCAGACTTGGCTGTTTCTGTTTCTGCGTGAAGAGATACGCTAGGGGTGTCGATCGAAAAAGAGTGTGTAGTCTCGATCGATGCTTTCTTATTGATGTCGTTCGATACTGGTTCTGTGTGGTCTTCGTCGACTTTGCTCGTAAATCTCAACCCTGGTTGAGAAACTGTTACATGCTGATGATCATCAAATACCCCATTATAGGAACCTAGATGCACACTTTTATCTTGAGGGATAAGAGATTTAACTTCAAATACAGCGCATGGAACCACAATCTTCACAGGATCATGTATCCTCTTCACTCTTTTGTGAAAGCCATCAACTTCTTCTGTGCAAATAGGTGGTCTCTGTTGTTTAGGGAGAGCAAGATGTGAGGTCATGGACACGTGCATACTCTCCTCGGTCCTGGTTCAATCATGTAACCTGGCTGTTCGTCCAACAATGAGTGTCGATCAATGTTGGATGAGCGGTGTCGATCGATAGCATCCGGTGGGTGTCGAGCGATGTTAGCCTTTGGTGAAGTCTCTAGCTCTTTTCCCGAAGCGTCATGATCGTCATTAAGCTTCATCTCCAAGTCCTGATCCATATCTTCAAGCTTTTCCTCCCGTTCTAAGAAGTCTTCCATATTGACTTTCTTACTCGAATCCAAATACCCAAGTTGTTCTCTGTCCTCTACCTCCAAAAGATATTCCATGGTTATTTCTCTGTCTACATGTGGAGCATGATAACAACTTGATGCATCGGTGCTCTCTAGTGTCGAGTCTGCAATGTCATGAGGACAACATGATATTTTAGGGGTTTCGATAGATATCGGTCGACAATAAGATTCTGTGTCGATCGATCCAGATGTGGTGGTGTTGATTGATGTTGAGGTCATGTTAATGTTAGGATTCCAGACTTGCAGAAGGAATCCGATCCGATGTATACCAATCCCCAAAGCAAGATTATAATGTTAGGATTAGTGTTTGAAATCAGCGTTGGTTCTTTCAAACTTTCTAAGCAAGTGTGGTATAGCGGTAGGATAATCCACTTTGGTATCTTTAGTAATCTCTGCAAACAACCTTCTAAGAATAGTGCTAAAGTGTGGTTATTCAATAATAAGTCTTGATCATAGTACCTTTCTTGACTAAATAATAACGTTTTTAAAAAACTTTTTAAATATAGAAATAAAACTCAAAACAAATAAATAGCATTAACGAACCTACCCCAGACTTAAATTACACTTTCTCCAGTGTAATTCGTCACGGATTGGTTAGAAAAAACAAATCATAAGTAAAAAGATTAAGGGAGAAACCTAATACCAGACTCTGTAAAAGAGTGTCGATCGATGGCAGATGGATGGTGTCGACCGATGGTCATGTTCCATGGTCGATCGATGGTAATGTTCCATGGTCGATCGATGTTGATTCTTCAAAATCGATCGATGGTACACCTGTAAGTTTCTATTCTTTTTTTAGAAAAAGTAAAGAAAATAAAACTCAAAATAGAACACAATATCAGTAAACCTACCCTAAACTTTAAAAAACACTATCACAAGTGTTATACAGTATGATATTGGTGAATAAAATAAATCATAAGGACCAAATTTAACAAGGAAAACGATATACCTGCTTGCTGATGGTGACCGTCGATAGACATAGTTGCGATCGATTGATACTAGGGTTACTCTGTCGGTCGACAGTGATCAAGTGTCGGTTGAGGCTTTGTGCAGACTATCTTCCTCGATTTTTTTGAAAACCTGCAATAATAAAATAAAATCAAAAATTAGACTAATATAATCAAAAACTAATTAAAAACTTACTAAACAGTGGGTTGCCTCCCACTCAGCGCCTGTTTATAGTCTTTATCTTGACGTTTTGGAGTTCTGATTCAGTTCTCATGAGATTAGGGACTTACTTCAAAACAATTCCCAATATCCAATGTTTTCAGCTTCATCACACTTTTTGTGAAAGCCTCCATAGACCCTTCTCCTTTGTCTATCATCCCAGAATAAGGAGTGCTCGAAGTTTTGCAAATGGCTGCGAGAAGCATCTGCTGTGCACTCTGTATTTCCTGACACGATCTGAGAAGTGGGGAATCAATGACAATTCAGAACCACCCTTGGTATTTTTCCTCTTATTCCAGTTCCTCTTATTCCAGTTCCTCTTCTTCTTCTCCGTCTTGTTTCTTCTCCTTCCCCCAGACTTGGCTGTTTCTGTTTCTGCGTGAAGAGATACGCTAGGGGTGTCGATCGATAAAGAGTGTGTAGTCTTGATCGATGCTTTCTTATTGATGTCGTTCGATACTGGTTCTGTGTGGTCTTCGTCGACTTTGCTCGTAAATCTCAACCCTGGTTGAGAAACTGTTACATGCTGATGATTATCAAATACCCCATTATAGGAACCTAGATGCACACTTATATCTCGTGGGATAGGAGGTTTAACTTCAAATACAGCGCATGGAACCACAATCTTCACATGATCATGTATCCGCTTCACTATTTTGTGAAAGCCATCAACTTTTTCTGTGCAAATAGGTGGTCTTTGTTGTTTAGGGAGAGCAAGATGTGAGGTCATGGACACGTGCATTATCTCCTCGGTCCTGGTTCAATCATGTAACCTGGCTGGTCGTCCAACAATGAGTCTCGATCGATGTTGGATGAGCGGTGTCGATCGATAGCATCCGGTGGGTGTCGATTGATGTTAGCCTTTGGTGAAGTCTCTAGCTCTTTTCCCGAAGCGTCCTTATCGTCATTAAGCTTCATCTCCAAGTCCTGATCCATATCTTCAAGCTTTTCCTCCCGTTCTAAGAAGTCTTCCATATTGACTTTCTTACTCGAATCCAAATACCCAAGTTGTTCTCTGTCCTCTACCTCCAAAAGATCTTCCAATGTTAATTCTCTGTCTAATTGTGGAGCATGATAACAACTTGATACATCGGTGCTCTCTAGTGTCGATTCTGCAATGTCATCAGGACAACGCGATATTTTAGGGGTTTCGATAGATATCGATCGACAATAAGATTATGTGTCGATCGATCCAGATGTGGTGGTGTTGATCGATGTTGAGGTCATGGTGTCGATCAACGCTGAGTTCATAGTGTCGATCGATGCTGAGGTCGAATTACTAATATCAACTTCTTCTGCTCTGCTCGTCTCAGATCCATGATGTTCATCACCTTTCCGTGTAACCTCATCTGTTTGTTGAACCTGATTATATGGCTTCTTAGCGCAAGTGTTCAGTGTTTCACATTGTCCATCTTATTCACTATAAAGAACACCCAACATCTGACTGAATTTAAACATCAGCTCCTTCTCCCGGCCTTTAACCATCATGTCCAGCATATCATCAATCTTCTTTAGTCAAGCTGCTTTAGCATCAGTGAGAAATTTATTGAGGAAATTGTTTTTAATGTCCTCCCAACATGTTAGAGATCAATGGCTCCAGTTGATTGAACCATCTAAATGCATCTCCAGATAGAGAATTTGGTAAAATCTTGCAGAGAATGTGGTATTCAGACATTTCATTCTGCTTGCTCCTTGAGACTAGATCCACAAGTTCTTCGATGTGTTCTTGACACAAGTTTTTTATGTATTTCAATGCAAACTCTATCAAATTAATCCTACGAACTACGCTTGCCAAGAGATGTCAAATTGTAGTATTTAGGTATCGAATCCACAGGGAGCGTGGACACACAATAAACTCAATACAGTCGCGATTAAGCTAGGCGAATAGATTAATAAGCAGTGAATAAAGTAGCAAATTGATTGATTGGTTGTTGTAAACAATAATAATAAATAGCTAGATCTAGGGTTCCAGGCAAATGGATTGTAGAGGATAAAAGCTAAGGGTATTAATCATAGAACTCGATATCAAATGTAAAAGACGACCAGCTCTCGCTGCGAATCTAATCTATTGACTAAGTCCGATGTCTCAGCTCTCACTTGTTGACACTGAATGACCGTCGCTCAATGGCAATGATCTTGCATCGATCGATGATCTCTTGATTCAAGCTTTATTACCTAATTCGATAAGTTCACTACATTAAATAAATCAACTCTCGTTTGTTTCTAGAGACCTAGCTCAACATGATTAAATATGGTAGTAGACCATGCTCTCGCTTGCGCCTAACTATCATATAATTAAGATTCTAGTTAGCTACTCTAGAACACAAGCAATAAACACAATTCTTTTGATAGATCTAATAATCACCCTAGCAATTATATTGTTTGGCTAATCCATCAATACCATTGATAAACTCTAAACCTAACAAAAGATCTACTCAAATTATCACAGAAATCATAGATGAATAAAATAGATATAGAATATAAATCAATAAAGAACCAAAGGAGTTTCAGGAGGAATCTGAAGGAGTTTCTCCCTTCTCTTCTAACCCTAGAACAATAGATAGAATAAATCTTTGTTCCTAAACAATGGCATAGAAACATATAAATATGGTTTTAGGTCGTCCATGGGTATTTTGGTAATTTGTGATGGCTTCTGGGATTAATTCGGCCATAAAACAAGTCTGGCCTATCTTTTGGGATCACCGTCGATCGACACCAAGGTTTTGCCATTGATTGACACTCATTCATCTTCTCGACAACTTTGCGAGGCAGGCAAACCACTCTTCAGTAAATCGGGCATAACTTTAGATCTAACGTCCGATGGACCTCAAACCGGTGGCATTGGAAAGCTAACTCAAACCTATCTATGTTCTGTCAAAATATCAGCTCAATCTCACCGGAGGAAGGTCTCCATATATAGCTAAACATATGACGCATCTGCGCAGTTCTGCATATCTAAAAGCTCCATAAACACCATAGTTCTCCAGAAAGTACATGAACCTGAAAATACTATAAAACATACTCCAAACACATATAATAGACTCTAAATAGGGCTGATATCATGGCACAATAGTGGTAAATATCAGGCCTTATCAACTCCCCCAGACTTAACCTTTTGCTTGTCCTCAAACAAACAAAGCTCGTGAAAGAGGTTTAAAAAGCGGAGACTCACATAATTTCTAAGTATAACTGTCACCCTACTTTGTTGCAACCACATCATATCAAGTCAATCACATAGAAACTTTATATACCATATCCTAGTATAGCAACCAAATTCATTCTACCAACAACTTAGCGAATACTTGTCTTACTCGCCCCTCTTCTTAGCATAAAATAAAAGTGCAAGCTTTACTTTGGGAGTATCAATCAAAGAATATATGGACTATACCTCTGAAAGTATCTCAACACACATGTAGTTTTCTCTAATTTCTTTCCTCTCTCTCTCTCTTCTCACTTCTTTTGAGTTAGTGTATCCCTTCTTTTGAGGGTATCATTTTTTTTAATTGACTGAGATATTTGGATAGGCTTCCATGAATCAAGCTCTAATGTTTTTACCACATGATCCTGTTCACTTCTTTTTGACATTTATCTCTTTCTAGGATCATATGAATCAAGATTTAATGGTTGTAGCCACCAAATCCTGTTTGATTCTTTTTTTTATCTAAAGGGGAGAGAGAGAGAAATCAGAAGCACACAGACTTTTACCTTCTAGAGTTATAGAAGGAATCCGATGCAGTGTATACCAAATCCCAAAGCAAGCAAATAATTTCGGGATTAGTGTTGGAAATCAGCTTTGGTTCCTTCAAACTTTCTAAGCAAGTGTGATATAGTGGCAGGATGATCCACTTTGGTAACTCTAGTAATCTCTGCAAACAACCTTCTAAGAATGGTGTTAAAGTGTGGTTAGTCAAGAATAAAGTTTGATCATATTCATCTTCTTAACTTAATAAAATTTTTTGAAAAACTTATATAAATAGTAAATAAAACTCAAAAATTAAAAAAATAGCATTAGCAAACCTCCCCCAGACTTAAATTACACTGTCTCCAGTGCAATCTGCCCTGGATTGGTTAAGAAAAATCAGATTATAAGTAAATAGATTAAGTATAGAACTCGATACCTCTCTCTGTAAGAGAGTGTTGATCGATGGTAGGCGGGTTTGGTCGATCGATGGTAGGTGGGTTTGGTTAATCGATGGTCGCGATCCATTGTCGACTGATGGTGCCTATATGGTGTCGATCGATGGAAATTAAAATAGTCTGTAAAATGAAGTAAAACTCGAAATAAATAGTAGTATAAGTAAAAAAATGAATAAAAACTTACTAAATAGTGGGTTGCCTCCCACTCAGCGCTTGGTTATAGTCTTAAGCTAGAGGTGTTGAACTTTCTGACTAGAATGGAGGTGGATCAACACTTTGAAAACAAGTGTCTACATTTTCTTTTCTCTTCTGAAACCATGTACCAACGAAGCTTCTCATTGCTTCATCTCCTCTGGCTTTCTCATTTTTTTATGATCTCCTTAGTAATCTCCACTGAATGTATTCTCCTTTGTAGATTCTCAATATTGCGATGTAGCATTCTAAGTCTGGAAGATGTAGGTTCTGATATATCCTCCAATTTCTGAGAAATATCTTCTTTAATCAGGCTTTGAGAAGAAGCAATCTCATTGAAACTCTCTTCTAATTTTTTTCTGCTGCGCACTTCTTTTTGTCGAAATCATTATCGAACGATGGCATGATGTTGTCATGATGTCACTCTATCTGGTCCACTCGCATGCTGTCTTTGAATAGTATCCAAATCATCCTGCATCTCTTCCATGTGTGTAGTTAAACTGGTGAGGCATTTGTCTATAAGATAGTGCCTCATGTAGAAATCATCTAATGACATCTCTTGAGCTTTGTAGATCTCATTCACAATATCGTCAATATCTGCTCTGTTGTATGTCTTTGGTTTCTGCCTAGACATACCGATCTTTGCTACATGTTCAGGTAAACATATGTAGTTGTACTCAAACATAATAACTATCTCTAGAAGTGCCCTAATGTCTTCTTCTTGCACGTTTACAACTCTTCTGTCTAGAGCTCGTGCATTACCATTCTCATCTCTGTAGATGCCATACTCATCTTTCTTTTCTCAAAAGAAACTCTTCTGCCATCATCATCAAAAGCTCTTGTTCCATACTCTACGCGACCGTCTATCAGTAAGGAATTTATCCAACTGATCGGTCATGGGGTTTCTGAAATAAAGGGGTTAGATGTACATAACTCATGGACTCCTGGAATAGTGGTATCGACTGATGCGTTCTTCTTGTTGTCGATCGATGGTTGAGTTTGGATCGGCTCGTGCTTCTGCTCCTTGGTGTCGATCGATGCTGGTACGGGTGCGTCGATCGATGGTTGTTGCTATTGTACAAATAAATTCCTTGATCGTTTAGCCATAACAAAGGCATCTGCTACATCCTCCTTAGGTAGATTTAGAATTCTCCCCTAACAATCTCGTGCACGTCCTATTGTATCTCTGAAAATTCTGAGCTCATCAGGTCTAAGATAATCATCTTCTGTATCTTCTGCTCCAAGTAAAAGTTCTGGTTTTTGTTTGATGTCGTTCAATGACCAAGATATGCTGACGATTGATGCTCTAGTGTCCACTCTCGTGTTCATTACCCAGCCATCTTCTTCTTCTAGTGCCAGGTTGTGAGACTCAATCAGTTCTTCCTCTATGTAATCTGCATCGTAGTCTTGGTAAGCTCTACTGTATCCTTGGTAAGCCGGATTGGTGTCGATCGATGGTGTATGAGGACAGTTGATCGATGCCCGATAATCAGAATGGTGACCAAAAAGGTACCCAGCTCAATTAGCCATTGCAAGTATGTCTGCCATATCTTCCTTTGTGACATGTAGAATTCTGCCATCCATAGCTCTTGCATTACCATATAGATCCCTCATAATACCAAACTCATCTGGTTATAGATAACAATATTTCCTTTCGCATTCTGCAATTGAATCTTGTTCGGTTTTGGCTTCATTACTAGTATCGATCGATGGTGTATGGTTATCGTTGATTGATGTCGATTAACGAGGTTGATGGGAAACATGAAAAACACCAGCCTCTTCCATAGCAATCCCTAGGTATTCAATTATCTCTTCGTCTTTGTAGTCTTCTTTATACTCGAGGTAGGCTGTGTTGTAATCAAAATCTCCATTTTAGGTGTTTACTTGTTCAGATGTTTGAGTGTCGATCGATTCGATAAGATGGGTGTCGACCGATTGTTGAACTGTAAGGTCGTCGATCGATATGTTGGGTGGGGTGTCGATCGATGCTCCTTCTTCTGATTCCTCACCGAACTCGTAATTGTAGAAGCATGTGGCCACAAGCTCTGCATCATTGCAAAATTTTGTGAGGGAAGTTTTATTCTTATAAATTTCATAATACACTTTATGATCAATCAAGGAAAGGCACAATCTGTTTGTCTGCATGTCAAAGATAGCTCCTCCGATGGCCATGAAGGCTCTTCCAAGTAACAAAGAAAAGTTCGAATTGATCTGTATATCCATCACATGGAAGTCTATCAGGACTAAGACGTCCTGAATTTGCAGTGGGACATCTCTACAAATACCTTCTGAGTCTACTCTAGAGCAATCCACAAAAATGAAAGAATCACTGGAAGGCTCCACTCTGAGGTTCAACTTCCCTGCAATAGATCTGGGTATGATGCTCACTGACGATCCGGTGTCTCATAGGGCCTTGGGAAACTCGTTGTTTTTTTATCAGACATGGCACCACAAACTTCCCAAGATCACTTTTCTTCTTTAGAATGATCCTTGGCTTTCTTCTAGGATGATCCTTGGTAGCCTTATCAACCATCATAGGTTCTGATGTATCCCTCTTCAGATCTGGAGTTGTCGTGTTCGTGACCTTTGGTTGATTAACTCATTTTGTTACTAGGTACCATCGATTGATTGCACGATCTCCGCATCGAGCGATGCTCGAAGATTTTCCCAATTCTGTTAAGTCAACAGGAACCGTCGATCGATTCTCAGTATCTTGGTCGATCGATGCATGTGCGAACTATCTAACGAACTCGAATTTCCTATACAAAATTCTTCCTCTTGTGGGTTTTTTCTTTCTTGACTTCTACCCAAAAATCATCATTAATCACATCATTGATGTGATGTTCCTGTCTAGATTCTTCCTTCTCCTTGACCATATCCTCGTATCTCTTAAGGGTTTCACTCGCCTGAGTCACCTGATTTTCTAGATTTTCCACACGGGTGTCGAGATCTTCGATCTTTGTGTTTAGGTGGAGGTAAATGAAATATAACTTGTCATTGAAATCCACAATCATCTTCTGTTGTCCCTCCAGTACTTTGTTAAACATAAATTCGATCCATGGTCTTCTGACTGGCCTTGAAATCTCCATACCTTTGGTAACTTGGGCTTTAGCTTTAGGTTGAGCTAATTCAGTGTCTGCTTCTGCTTATGTATCAGGGATTACAGCCCCCTGATCGTCTATCTTTTGACATGCTGCATTATGCAGATGACCGTTGAGGTCATGCAAGTCTCCATTCTTATTTTGAACCACTATTATAGGCGCAACCATCTGAACTAGTCTGCTATCGTCGATCGATGCGGGTGAGATGCTGTCGATCAATACTAAGTGATCAATTTCGGTCGATGCTAGAGTTCTGATATCGGTCGATGCTTTCCATAAAGAAGTTTTGGTCACCGCTGAGTATGTGTCGTCGATCGATGCTTTTCGTATTTCTACGCGGATCGTTTGCTCGAGTTGTTCTGGGTCTGAGAATAGTAATTATTGTCCTTTGTTGCTCCTGGTACTCTTTTCATGCACCTGGAAAGAAAAAGAAATATCAGTAAACTTGAAAGTAACAACAAACCTAGATTAAACCCAAGATATTAAATCTACTGGCGATCAATGTTCCCCGGAAACGGGCCCAAATTTGAGAGGAGGGTTTTTATGTATTTCAATGCAAACGCTATCAAATTAACCCTACGAACTACTCTTGCCAAGAGAGGTTAAATTATAGTATTTAGGGATCAAATCCACAAGGAGGAGCGTGGGCACACCATAACCTCAATACAGTCGCGATTAAGCTAGGCAAATAGATTAATAAGCAGTGAATAAAGTAGAAAGTTGATTGATTGGTTGTTTTAAACAATAATAATAAATAGCTAGATCTAAGGTTTCATGCAAGTGGATTGTAGAGGATAAAAGCAAAGGATATTAATCATAGAACTCAATATCTAATGTAAAAGACGACCAGTTCTCATTGCTAGTCTAATCTATTGACTAAGTCCGATGTCTCAGCTCTCGCTTATTGACACTGAATGACCGTCGATCGATGGCAATGATCCTGCGTCGATCATTGGTCTCTTGAGTCAAGCATTATGACCTAATTCGATAAGTTCACTAAATTAAATAAATCAAATTTCGTTTGTTTCTAGCAACCTAGCTCAACATGATTAAATATGATAGTACACCATGCTCTCGCTTGCGCCTAGCTAACCTATGATCAGGGTTCTAGTTAGCTACTCTAGAACACAAAATGAAGACAATTCTATTGATAAACCTAATAATCACCCTAGCAATTCTATTGTTTGGCTAATCCATCAATAACATTAATAAACTCTAAACCTAACAAGAGATCTACTCAGACATGATCTTTGTCACAAAAATCATAGATGAATATAATATATATAGAATATAAATCAAATAAAGAAACAAAAGAGTTCCAGGAGGACTCTGAATGAGTTCCTCCCTTCTCTCCTAACCCTACAACAATATATAGAATAAAGCTTTGTGCCTAAACAATGGCATAGAAACATGTAAATAGGATTTTTAGATCGTTCATGAGTATTTTGGTAATTTCTGATGGCTTATGGGATTAAGTTGGCCATAAAACAATTCGGGCTGTCTTCTGGGATAACCGTAGATCGACACCAAGGTTGTACAATCGATCGACACTCATTCATCTTCTCGACAGCTTCCTCTCGCGAGACAGACATACCACTCTTTAGTAAGTCGGGTATAACTTTAGATCTAACCTTCCGATGGACCTCAAACCGTTGGCAATGGAAAGCTAACTAAAAAATATCTATCTCCTGTCAAAATATCAGCTCATTTGCACCGTAGGAAGGTCTCCATCCATAGCTAAACATCTGACGCATCTTCTCAGTTATGCATCTCTAAAAACTCCAGAATCACCAAAGTTCTCTAGAACGTACCTGAACCTGAAAATACTATAAAACATACTCCAAACACATATAATATACTCTAAATAAGGCTGATATCATGGCACAATAGTGGTAATATCAGGACCTATCAGTTCCTTCGGATCTTTATGAGGCAAACCCTGAAAAGAGTTATGAGCTTCCCACTCATACCATTCACGGCTCAACTAGAAGTCATTTATCTCAGCAACATCAATAAAATCAGGGATCACAGCTCCTTGTGCATTAATAAATTGTCCTATATTGTTGTGAGGACGACCTTCTTCGTCTCGTAAGATCCCGTTCTCATGAGATTTAGATATAAGAACTTCAATTTCCTTTGTCTTCTCACAAGTGGCATCGATCGATGCTGAGGTCTTAACGTCGATAGACGTCATAGTGTTGGTATTGATCGACGACGAGGTGTTGGTGTCGATCAATACTCGTTTCTCTTCACTGTTGATCTCTGCTTGGAGGGTGTGGACTACCCTCTTAGACTTATGGATCGTGCGTAAATTAGTAGATTCCTTATTTGTATAACCCAAAAATCCTCTCATTTTTTTCTGGTACTAATATGTATGTACCTGAAATACAAGAAAAAATTTTACGTAAGCAAACTAATATAGAAAAATAGCTAGACAAAATAAAAAAAATTGAGTCTAATGGCGAATCCTCGCTCCCCGGCAATGACACCAAATTTGACAGGAGGGTTTTTATGTATTTCAATGCAAACTCCATCAAGTAAACCGTACGAATTACTCTTGCCAAGAGAGTTCAAATTGTAGTATTTAGGGATTGAATCCACAGGGACTGTGGACACATAATAAACTCAATACAGTGGCGATTAAGCTAGGCAAATATATTAATAAGCAGTAAATAAACTATAGTAGATAATTGATTGATTGGTAAGTAAATAATAATAATAATATCTAGATCTAGGCTTTCAGGCAAGTGAATTATAGAGGATAGAAGCTAAGGGTATTAATCATAGAACTCGATATCTAATGTAAAAGACGACCAACTCTCGCTGCGAGTCTAATCTATTGACTAAGTCTGATGTCTCAGCTCTCGCTTGTTGACACTGAATGCTCGTCGATCGATGGCAATCATCACGCGTCAATTGATGGTCTCTTGAGTCAAGCTTTAGGACGTAATACGTTAATATCACTAAATTAACTAAATCAACTCTCGTTTGTTTCTAGCAACCTAGCTCAACGTGATTAATTCTGGTAGTATACCATGCTCTCGCTTGCACCTAACTATCCTATGATCAGAGTTCTAGTTAGTTACTCTAAAACAAAAGCAATAAAAAAATTATATTGATAGATCTAATAATCACCCTAGCAATTCTATTATTTGGCTAATCCATCAGTACCATTAACAAACCCTAATCCTAACAAGATATCTACTCAGACATCATCTTTGTCATAGAAATCATAGATGAATAGAATATATATATAATATAAAACCAAATAAGTTCCATGAGGACTCTGAAGGACTTCCTCCCTTCTCTCCTAACCCTAGAACAACAAATAAAAGAAAGCTTGTTTAGCGTCCGCCGTCAACAATGGCTTTGAAAACATATAAACATGATTTTAGGTCGTCCATGGGTATTCTGGTAATTTGTGCTAGCTTCTGGGTTTAAGTTGGCCATAAAAAAAGTCGGGCCTATCTTCTGGGATCATCGTCGATAGACACCAAGGCTTTACCATCGATCGGCAGTCATTCATCTCTCAACAACTTCCTCTCGCGAGGCAGACAAACCACTCTCTATTAAAACTCGTATAAATTTGGCTGTAGGATCCTGATTGACCTCAAACTGGTGGAATTGGAAAGCTAAATCAAAGAGATATCTTCTGTAAAAATATCAGCTCAATGACACCGTGGGAAGGTATTCATCCATAGCTAATCATCTGACGCATCTGCGCAGTTCTGCATCTTTAAAAGCTTGAGAATCACCAAATTTCTCCAGAACGTACCTGAACCTGAAAATACAATAAATAATAATTCAAACACATATAATAGACTAAATATGGCTGATATCATGGCACAATAGTGGTAAATATCAGACCCTATCACACATGCTCCATAAACATGGGCCCTTGCCACTACACCATCATGTCATGATGTATTCCCTATATCAAGTGTTTATACTAATTTGGATTACCTATTCTGGAGGAAGAATGCAATAAAAGATCTTGACTTAGAAAGAGATCCATATCTTTAGATTATCTGGTATCCAGGGAAAGCCAGAAATGATAAGATGTTTAGAGGAATAAAAAGAGATCCGCTTAAGCTAGTTAGATATGTCGAGATTTAATGCAGTACTTGGTTTGAGGCTAACTTAACATCAACGGATACAATACCCCATCAACCTCAAGATACACAAACCTTATGCTTACAAAATATTTGTCTTGTTGATGGATCATGGACTGCGGGGTCACAGTTTAGTGGGTGTGGATAGATATACCTTGATGAAACTGGATCAAATCCTTGGGTTGATAAACATGAAGAGACGATTGTCTCCGATGCATTTTGAATTAGTGGTTCTAATTTGGGCAATGGAGAGTATGTCACAATATATTACTTGTCAACACTTAGAATCCAAGAGGGTGGTTAAGTTTTTCATCGGAGCTATCAGATTTCGAAGCAATGCAAGATAGGTTTCAAGATCATTCATATTCAGAGGAATCACAACAAAACAGCAGACGAGCTTTTCAAGACTGTCTGAGGCTTTCATTGGATTCTTATTTATTTATTTTTTGTTCTATCCCGGTCAAAATTCTCAAATCTCCTCTAGTTTTGAATGATTGAGTAGCTTTTTTGGTATCAAAAAAAATATTTATTTAATTTTTTATCATAATATGAAACACTCCTAACTTGGATATTATTTTCAGCAAATGAAAACGTGAGTTTTGAAAAACGCGCGTTTGAATATTATAACATAACAACCTTTTTTTGAAACACACATATAATAACCATTGATTTAAAACAACAAGAAAACGGTACAGTTAGGCTTTCAAAATAAAGAACTGCACTAGCAATGCCAGCTGGTTACAAATACAGAAAGCATAATTATTATACACGAAACATAAGGCGAGACCAATATTCAATGATCCTCGGAGATGTGGACCTTGCAGCCAGCCGGGAACATAAGCATATACCTTCGAAGCACTCTAGTTTTTGGGTCCAAGGACCACCTGGCATTAAAAGAAAAAAATACTGCTCAGAATAATCTGTATTCTCCTCACTTTGGTCTTAACATCGAGTAGTAAAATTAATTAACCTGAATCTAGACACATGATGGAGAAAGGTTGCGATAATAAGCTTGGCAAACTCAGACCCTACACAATGTGTCCCGCCAGCCCCATAAGGCATGTAGTCCCTTGATACCGTGCCATGTATATCTTTTCCCTGAAAAAATCACACACACAAAGAAATGGTAACACAACTGAATTTAGTTTTAATGTTTTGTGTGTTGCCGTAAGCATAAAGAACTGGAGAGCAACCAAAGATCTTATATACCAAAGATCTTATATACAAATTTCTTCCAACCACACTTATAATAAAAGAAAAAAATATCTATCTTCTGTAGACACTAAGAGAGAAACCAAAGATCTTATATACAAATTTCTTCCAACCACACTTATAATAAAAGAAAAAAAATTTGAGTGGTTGTCTTGTCTTATACGGAGAGATAGAGTTTAAAAACAAAGCCAGTTATAGAGAAGTCAGTCGTACATATACAATCAGTACCAATATTCTTATGCACAAGCCAGCAAAAAAATGCGTTGATCAGTTTTAATTAATAGATTTCACCATAACACCATAACAGCTCAAAGATCTTATATATAAGATCTTATAAAATAATCATTTTTATTCGTTGTCCTAACAGGAGAGAGAGAGTTTAAAAACAAAACTAACTGATTATAGAGAAGTAGACTTTTTTGGAAACATGTGTTCCAAAAAAAACGGAAGTTGATTAAAAAAATATGGAGAATAAGATAAACGACTATTTTACTACTCAAACTTAAGGTTTTTTAAATTATTATCGAAATAAAAAAATCAATAAAATAAAGTTTTTTTATGAAAATATCTCGCAGTTTTAGCTAAATATTCCAAATTTCCATTTTGTGTTTGTGGGATATGAAAGATCTTGAAATTCGGATAACATATCTGCAGAGAAATTAATCGTATTACGATAAAAAAATTACTTGAAATATTATAAATGACTACCACTTTTTAAAAATATATTCGATCAAAACTAATTTAACATTTAGATTTAGTATTTAGTGATTATTGTTTATGGTATAATATTTAAAATATAAGGTTGTGTTGATAAACTTTTGTAAATGTTTATTAAATATTTAAAATGATTTAAAAGAGTTAGTTAAGTTTTTTTATCAAAATTTAAATATTTATGAAAAAAAAATTTTAAAGGTAAATTTGAAAAATGATATCAGTTTTATGGTGTAATTAAAATTTCCCTTAGAAATAACCTTAAGATTTAAACGATGACAAAAAAGGAAAGGAAAAAATGGCTAAATATGTAAGAGAGAAAAACGTAACTCATCTAAAATGTTTGAGAAGGCGGACAAGGAAAATGATTTAAGGCATTAAATGTTTACACTAGAGTGGAAGTGCCTTTGGTCCATTGATTTAGCCAAGGGTTCATTTATGTTTTTATACCAAGATGAATTATGCAGACAATTGGAGAAAAGAATTACAATAGATCTTTAACATGGAGCAAAGAGTACCGTCAGGAACGGATCTCATAAAGAGGCTCAGAATGATGCATGTAGATAATCGGCTGTAAAATCATCTATATAATATTTCTCATATTTTGTAATGCATAATTATCCAGTGTTAAAAAAAATTTACACTAGATTTTAGTTCATGCTTTGAAAACACGAGAATTTTTTTCCTTTTAATAGTATAGATAACAACGTTTTATATACTCAACGATTATAATAAACTTACTTGATGTCACGTAGGGTGAACACAAGTTTCTTTCTTTCTTTGCCCCCAATACATTACATTGATTTTATCTCACCACAATCCAAAATATGTCCTAACACATTTGAACAACCAATTTGAAACTCTAATACACAAAAATTGTTTTTTTCTCTTCCTATCTCATTTTTATGCGCACAAATCACATCTCTTTCACTTTCTCTCTAAATTCATCCAAAAAACAAGATTTTGGTTCCAAACTTTGTTAAGTTTTATAGAGACATTAAAGTCATGATTCTTGGTCATTAATGAGTGATTCACTTTTGTGGTGAAGTTCTGCGTGTTTGGAGAATGTAAGCAAATTATCTCACAAGTTAAATTTATGAAATCATTTTTTTTCAGATCTGTTCGCGAAGAATTCTAGACAAGTCTTCTGGTTAATGCATAGGTTGATTGTGCAATTAACTTTTTGTGTGTTTTAATACAACACTTCTATAGAAGGCTTCTAACTTTTCTTTTTTTAAAAAATGAGAAGACTTCTCGAGAAGTCTTCTCGGATAAACATGTTAGTTTTACAATTGACAAAACTTATCAAAAATTTAACTTTTTATAAAAGACTTCTCGAGAAGTCTTCTTTACTGTTAGATGATGTCTTCTCACTATCTCAAAAAGGCTCGTGTGTTACTTTTGCAATTGACTAAAAAATAATATTAATGAGAAGTCTTCTCAAATTTTATTTCGGGTTTCTGGTCAAACATTTGGTTACGAGAGAAGCCTTCTCAAAGAAGTCTTCTAAGAGAAATTAAAATATTTGCATCACTTTGGTTAACTGCGAAACTAACATGTTTATCATAAAAGACTTCTAGAGAAGTCTTCCCTGAAATTTCAAGAATTTTTCAAATTCAAAAGTAAGCCAATATTTACAAATGAAGACTTTAAAGATGTCTATTATAGAGTAGACTTTTTAAAAAGTCTTCCTTCGTAAATTTACAATTGAAAAAATGGCTTAAACGGAAGACTTCTTAAAAATTCTTCTACGTCAATCTTTATTAAACTTCAATTTTCTCAAAACTTAATATCAATTTTTACTATTCTCTTGTTAATTCATGTCCATTAGTCAATATTAGAGCTCCCAGATGAAATTCATAAATTATTTGGTGATAATTATGATATTACAAATATTCATGTTTACTAATGGGTCTAGCTAATCCGAGAATTCTATGTTAGCTTTTTCAAGAGTGATAAGTACTTTCAAGATATTTTTTTTAACTTTCAAAAGTGTTAAGTAACTTCAAGAATATCAAAAGCCATGTAGTTTAATGTGGATTCTTAGATTATAAGATATAATTTTTAACTTTCATGAGATTTAAAATTTCAAGTTTCACTTAAAATTCAATTTTGATCTTTCGTGTATTTGACTAAGTTTGAGAAGTCTTTTCTCTTATTTTTAGTAATTTGACTAAATTTTTGTTTTATTGTTTCTATATGAGTGGGTAGAATATCAATAACTTCAATAATGTCAAGTACTTTTGGCAATATAATATTGTAAACATGAACATATTTACAAATCCTTTCTTAACAAAACTATTACACATAGAGCTAAATATCATTCGTTAACACATATAAGCTTGAACTCTACGTGATTTCATTCATTTGTAGCACTTTGGGAAGAAGACTCCATAAGACTTCTTGGGAAGTATTCTAGCATACAATGCATTAGAAGACTTCCAAGAAGTTTTCCATTTGTCTTCTAAGAAGTCTTCAGAGAATCTTATGAGAAGTCTTCTAAATTCTGATTGAGATCTGAAAAATATGCATATTCAAAACACTAAAATTGCTTCAAAACACATAGAAACTTCAAAAATATTTTTTATGCTTAGATAATAAACAAAACTGTCACATTAAATTGAAACTATAACTTTTAGAATCTAATATAGAAAACACAAAATAGATACCCAAAATTTGTACCACTTTGGCAGAAGACTTTGGAAGATTTACTAAAGTCTTCTAGCATAAAATGCATTAGAATATTTCCCAAAAATACTTCCGAAAAGTCTTCTAAGAGTCTTCTAAGAGGTCTTATAAAGTCTGACGTAGATCTAAAAAATCTGCATATTAAAGAACATTCAAAAAGCTTCAAAAAAGAGAAAAAGAGAAAAACTTTAAAAATATTTTTATGCTTAAATAATTAAAAAAACATTCACATTAGGTTGAATCTTTAATTTTTAGAGTATATTATATAAACACACACAAAATTACATATCCAAAATTTATAGGTCTACCTTTGAAGGAATGAAAGAAGAGAACCATGTAATGAAAAACCTACAAAAACAAGATAAATTAGTGAGAAATACATAAGAAAAGAAAAAAATAGATTTAAAGTTTGGTGTTTTTAAGTTCAAAGATATTAGAAAGATGTTTTAAATTTTTGATAGGAAGAGAGAGAATGTGTAATTTTTTCTTATATAATGAGACAAAAATTTCAATTAAGTTAAATACTTTCGGTTCAGAAGACTTCAAAAAGACTTCTAAAAAGTCTTCTGAAAAGTCTTCTGAGAAGTCTTCCAAAATTTGATTGAGATCTGAAAAGTCTGCATATTCAAAAAATATTTAAATAACTTCAAAATAAAGAAAAACTTTAAAAATAATTTTTATGCTTAAATAATAAACAAAAAGTCATATTAGGTTGAATCTTTAACTTTTTAGAATCTAACATATAAAACGCACTAAAGTACATATCCATAATTTATAGGTCTACCTTAAAAGAGTGAAAGATGAGAACCATGTAATAAAAACCTTTAAAAACAAGAAAAATTAGTGAGAAAGACATAAGAAAAAAATGAGAAATAGATTTAAAATTTGGTGTTTTCAAATTCGATATATTAGAAAGAGGTTGGAGAGTTTTAGAGTCATTATATTTTTGTTGCAACCATTTGATAAGAAGAGAGAGAATATGTAAATTTTCATTATATAACGAGACAAAAAAAATTAATTAGGTTAAGTATTTTTGGTTCATAAGAATTATATGGAAGTCTTCTAAAACCCATATTTACTATTCGTCCAATAATTATTCTAACATAATGCACTAGAAGATTTCCTCGAAGACTTCTTGGAAAGTCTCTTAGGAAATCCTACAAACCCTAAAATCAAATAACTAACTAAATAGTAAAAAAAACACTTCATTAAAATTAAAATCAACTTATAAAGTGTTTAATATACATAAAACTAAACACGTAGAGGTCAAATTTATTTATTTTTAAACAGTTAAGATTCCAAAATCTAACCCTAAGATACAAACAATACTTAATTTACCAATCACTAAACCAAAGACTATCATGACTCAATCTACATTCACTCACCTATATTGAAAACAATTCAATTTAAGTTAATCTAAATTTATATCATTTAGAAATATCTATAATTATATGATTTGAATTCGTTCCCTTATCAAAATATATTTTAGAAAATTTATAAATTATTTTTAAGTTCTAATACATGAGAAGACTTTCTGAAATACTTATAGAAGACTTAGAAGACTTCTGGAAGACTTTGCATCTAGCGGGAAACCTAAATTTCTAAATTAATGATTATGTGAGAAACTTAAATTCTATTAAAATTTAAGCGGAAAATGATAGACTTTGTTGTGAAGTATTTCAGGAAGTCTTCTAGTGCATTATATATTTGAAGACGTCTTGGGAAGTCTTCCAAAATCTTATAATCAAATAACTAAGCAAAAATATTTCCTTAAACTTAAAAGAAACTTAGAAAGTGTTTTTAAAATCAATTTATTAGATAGTCACTATCACATATTTGTCAAATTAAAAAAAAAGATAAAATTTCAAAATCAAACCCTAAAAGTACGAACAAGACTACAACATATATCACCAAAACCTAAACCAAAGACTATTATGACTCAACCTACATTCACTCATCTGTGTTGAAAACAAATCAATTTTATTAAATCTAAATTTATATCATTTATAATATTTATAGTTACATGATTTTCCCTATAGAAATATTTTTTTATAAAAAATTTAAATTATTTTTAAGATCTACTGTACGAAAAGAATTCTAGGTAAGTCTTTTTAGAGAAAAAAAATCTAAGGAAGTCTTCTCATCCGGAGGGTTACAATGGTAAAATTTAATACACGGTTTTTGTTTGGTTATAAGGAATTTGTTGTAATATTACTAGCATTTTGGGTTACTTTTACATTCAGTTGAATCTAGGGTACATTTTTTTATTTAAAATCAAGTTATGAATCATATTTTTCAAACTTCCCATTTTCCTTAAATCTAATGCTTTTGTTTATCAAATCTTTATATGAAGTAATACGGAAGTAGTTAGAATCATCGTCAGTATTTTTTTGGTGTAAAACGTCACTAAGTTTAAGACAACACGTATAAAATAGTCCAATTTATCTTGTAGAAAACTGATATTGATTTGAAACATTTAAATATTTTACAATATTGGGTTTATAAAATTAACATTGTTATGTCTAATTTAAAATTTTCGTGAATCTGAAACACTATATACTATACTTGACATATATTATTTCATCTTCTTAATTTTTTTGTTATTTATGGAGTTTTTGCAAAAATAGTTAAAACAAAAAGTCAAATGCAAAACTCGTCCTTAATTTTTTTGGAACTTCATTTGTTATATTCATCTTAAAAATTCAGATTATTCATGAAAATATCATTTTTTTTTTTGAAAAATGTTTGTTTTACTCAACCATCCTCATCTTCTTCTTTTTTCTACAACATTGTCATTATTATCAATACACCAACCACCATGAACAACCAATAACATGCCCTAACTGTACCTAAAATCAACATCTACATCTTCATATTCTTATTACCTACACAACCAAACCATTTCTCTTTTACTTCCTCTCTTATTTCATGACAAAATCTTAACTTCTTGATTTCAAAATTTATGAGTTTATTAGAATTACTCAAGTTTACGAGTGGGTAACTTTGATTAAGATGTTACATGTGCGTAGAGAATCTAAACATGAACCTCATTGGATTTAAAAATGATTTTTGATTTTTTTTTCAGATCTCTTCGCCAAGAAGACTTCTGTAGAAAGCTTCTGGTCAATGCATAGGTTAATTTTGCAATTGAATTTCTGTATGTTTTTAGAGGCGATTTCTCTGGAAGTCTTTTAGGGAAACGTTTTTGCTTAGATTCCAATCTTTATTGAAAGTTTATTTGTGTCACTCGTGGAGTTTTACCGAAGATTATTTTGTTATGACCTTTGCAAGAAACGTTTTTGTAGGTTTTAGAGAAGAATTCTCACGACATATTTATTTTTTGAGGGGATCAAATCTGTCAACAAATGGTAGATCCAGTCAACGAGTGAGGAGAAGGCTTTCCCTTTGTTGTGCTCTCTTCTACTTGTTGTCGACAATTTTTTTCGCAAATACTTTTGATGCTTTTCTGTGACTCACTTGGTTCAACGGAAATTGTGAGCAATGCTTTTGTTTTTGAAAATCTCATGTATATTTTTGAGTTTTATACGAAAATTATTTTGTTAAGTCGAGAAGGTCCTTATGACTTTGGCTAGCTGTCGTATTATTAGTCTGATGTTGGTACATGTTGTCTAAACGTATGATTGCAATATGGGATGCTGTGGAGTTCTCAAGACTATTTTTGTAACAGTCTAGCTATCTCACTAGCGTTAAGACGAATAATAGAATGCCGTTTGCCTTTTGGACGATTCCGATGGGACATTGCATTGCCTAAGTGTGTTTCTTCCTAATGATGTAAGAGTTTGCTTTGTCGAAAGCTTTTTCTTGATGCCGAAAAGTTTTTGAAGTATGGGAGTATACGAGTATAGTATACGTACCCACTCCATCTATTTTTAACGAAGTAGAAAGGCTGAATCAACCATTTGATGCGCTGCTTATGTTCTTCTTCCAAGAATTAAGATGATTGACAATAAAGATCTATCTAAAGACGACGAAGGGATTGTGATCTTTAGTGGTTTTCAGGTTGACAAATGATATGTTATGTTTTTGACATCCTGTATATTAATTTTATCATTTGTTTTCAAGGTTTTGTCGAGTCTTTCTGATCCATTTTGATTCAGTTCCAAGTCCAGAGTAGGTATGGAGGAACTTGGAGAGATATATGAAGAAAAGAGTCAGGATTGGTGTTTCCCCGCAAAAACTGAGCAGAGCAACCTGATGGGTGCTCCAAAAAAAGAGCAGCCTCTAGACTACTCTCGATATTTAAAGAAACAAAGATACTATTCAGGATTTTCCCTATTTTCCTTACCTTTTCATTCCAGCTGCATGTGGCCTCCATATATATTCTTTTCCTTTTCCTTTCGTGAGGTGACCTTAGTTTTTTTTACGCAAGAAAGATCTAGAGAGGTTTTTACTCGCCGATTTGCTATTTGCGACTTGTAAGGGAGAAAGATCCATCTCTCTCACCTTGGAGAAGATTCTATTGAACCCTCTTGTTAGTTTTATTAATCCTGTTATGCCGTATTCAATATCGAACTCTGCTTTCTATGGTTCCATGGCTGAGTAGTCGACTTGCTTAGCTTAGTGTGTTAGTTCTGTGAGCTAAACATAAATAGGTTGATCAATTGATTGTCTTCATTCATTGCAACAATTATTGCTTATGCTCAACTGATCACTTAGTGTCTGAACTTAGGCTTAATCAATTTATCAAAAGTGTTATAGGTTGCTAGACATTGAATGAATGAGCATTGCATCCTTAGCCAGCGAAATAAGATGTTAGGGTGTTTTGTGAAAAAATCAGATTTGATCTATAATGTTTGTCATCACATCTCAGTCCAAACGACAATTTAGGTGCTTAGATCGATTAAAAAAAGGTGAAGCTACACAATAGTGGTCTGATGTACTCATAGTGTTTTGAGTTCTAGACTTTCTCTCTTAAGTTAACTTGAATAATTGTTTTGCTTACAAGTGTTTGACACCCGATGAAATAACCCTAGGCTAGCATTCTTAACTATCTGAAAACCTTCAAACCAAACTTGTTACTTGCTCTTTCCATTTGTTAAATATTAAAAGCTTTGATTGTTTTAGCTTAATATTGTTCTCATAGAGATAAAGTGTAAACTGGTCCTTTGGAAACGAATCAAAAATATTACAACTACCATTGTTAACTTGACAGTAGCAAAGATCTAATTTTATTGTACCAAGGTTTGGCGGTGCTGCGACGGGGACCAGTTTTTTACCTTTTATTTTTTGGTTATATATTTAGTCTAAGACCTCTAACTCTCTCTATCCTATTTGTTGAGGCTAATGTTCCAGGTGCATGAACAACAACAAAGGCTGACTATCGCCACAATAGGCGACTACGGCAATCCATAGCAACTCGATGCTACAATGCAACAGATGCAGCAGCATATGCAACATACCATCAATGCGCAGAAACAAGCTGCTCAAGAAGCTGCACATGAGCAATATGTTCCAATTGGGCAAAGAAAACTTCCGCGTAATTTCCCTACGACGCGCTCTGCTATCACTCCACAACCTTACACTCGGCAAGACTTTGAGAACAAGCCTGCTTTGATTGCTCTGGTGCAGAGAAAGATGTTCAATGGTCTCCCAGCAGAAATTCGAGTGGAACATATTGAGAGCTTTGAAGAATTATGAAACTTTACTCACTCGAATAGACTACCATTGGACTACATCTAGTGCATAATATTTCCACTCTCTCTAGTTGGAAAGGCTGAACGGTGGTTGAAGTCTCTCCCTACGGGATCTCTTACTTCGTGGGAACAGGTCCGTTCAGCGTTCCTAAGCCATTTCTACACAAAGGCTAACACAACCGCTTTGACGAACAAGATATCCTCTTTCAGGCAGCTCATGGATGAGCCATTTTGCGACGCATGGGAGCGTTTCAATGACTACCACAATTAATGCCCCATCATGGTTTTGAGGATGATTACCTTTTGGGCATTTTCTAGGATGAAGTTGACTAGGAGTTTCAGAATGCTCTTAATTCCGCAAGAAAGGGATATTTCATGACCAAACGACTGAAGGAGCATTTGAGCTGATCGAGAACATCGCATCTAGCTATTCCAAAGAGAATCAGGAGACTAACCGCTCTAAGAAGGTGAACAGTATTTATACTCAGAGTTATCGGCCAAGTTTGATCAACTGCTCACGAACAACCAAGGTAAAGTTTTCGTCATAGAGGAAGCTATTCGCGAGCAGAGCACTCTAGACACTGCAACAGAGACTGAAACACCAGTAGTGAACCAGCATTAGGTGATTTATGTCAATAGACAAGGATGACAATTCAAGAACTACCATACAAACCCCAACGTGAAGAACAACCAACATATGTTCTCTTACAAGAACAACAATGCGGACAATCCTGTAGATAAAACGCAAAACAACAAGGCACAAGGGACGGGTTAACAGAAATGTTACCCCCTTAATTATCAGGTAAGAACCTATATCCTTAGTCAGCCATATAACCAGTACCAGAATCACTCAAGTCCCTACCCACATGACTAAGGTATGCATTTCTTTGACCCAATTCCACATACCCTTTTAAAGTCAACTTTGAATTTAATAATGTAGAAACTGCCAAACTTTTGTGTCAGCTTGAGGAAATATCGCAAGGCATTAAGGTATTCACTAGATGACATTCCTGGCATTTCACCTAACTTGTGCATGCATATATTACACCTATAAGATGAATCAATGACTTTTATAGAACATTAGAGGAGGTTAAACCCAAATCTAAAAGATGTTGTAAAGAAAGAGATAATGAAACTTCTAGAGGTTGGTGTAATCTATGTGATCTCTGATAGCAACTGGGTTATTCATGTCCATGTAGTTTCTAAGAAGGGTGAAATCATTGTGATAGAAAATGATAGGAATGAATTGATACTTACTAGGACTGTAATTGGCCATCTCATGTGCATTGATTTCCGCAAATTAAATGTTGCAACTCGCAAGAATCATTTTCCACTTTCATTTATTAATTAAGTTCTTGAAAGATTGTCTATCCACCCATGCAACTGATTTTTAGATGGTTATTAAGGTTTCTTTCAGATACTCATACATCCATACAATCAGGAGAAGACGACGTTTACATGTCCTTATGGCTCATTCGCCTATAGGAGAATGTCGTTCGGCCTGTGCAATACTCCAGCAATGTTCAAGTGTTGCATGATGTCTATCTTTACTGATTTTACTGAGGATAATGGAAGTTTTCATTGATGATTTAGTGTCTATGGAAGTTCTTTTTCTGTTTTTCTGTCAAATTTATGCAGGGTGTTGCAGCGGTGTGAAGAGAAACCCTTAGTGCCTAACTGGGAAAAGTTTCGCTTCATGGTAAGGGATTGAATCGTGCTCAGTCACAAGATCTCAGAGAAGGGGATCAAGGTAGAAAAGGCAAAGATTGAAGTGATGATGAATTTGCAGCCACCAAATTTAGTGAAGGGAATCAAAAGTTTCTTGGGACATGTTGAGTTCTATAGGAGATTCATAAAAGATTTCTCAAAAATCACCAGACTACTCACTAGGCTGCTCTACAAGGAGACCACGTTTGAGTTCAATAGCAATTGTTCGGCTGCGTTCCACACAATGAAGGGAGCTCTCGTCAGTGCACTAATTGTGCAACCACCATACTGGGATATTGATCATGACTGATTCAAGTAATTTCGCAGTTGGAGCAGTGTTGGGTTAGAGAGAAGAAAAGAAGCTTCATGTAATCTACTATGCGAGCATGACCCTAGATGAAGCACAGTGTCGTTGCGCCACAACTGAGAAGGAGTTGTTGGCAATTGTTTTTGCTTTTGAGAAATTTTGATCCTATTTGGTGGGTTCTTAGGTGGTAGTGCACACTGATTACGCAGCTTTGAGGTACCTGTTAACAAAGAAGGATGCTAAGCCGAAATTATTAAGATGGATTCTCCTGCTCCAGGAATTTGACCTTGAGATCAAGGACAAGAAAGGGATCAAGAATGGAGTTGCGGATCACTTGTCCATGATGAAGGTCAATGAGGAAACAACTCTTGACGACAGTCTTCCAGTAGATCATGTTTAATTGAATGATCTAGGAAGAAAAACTGCACAACCGATCCACGCAAGCTGATATAGCAATCCGGAAAAAAATTTTGTTGCATCAAAAAGAGGTACCCGAACCTTCCATGTTTTTCTGAGATCTCAAACTACTTAGCTACTGAGAAAGAACCAATGGAGTTTGCTGGTAATGAGAAGAGGAAGTTCTTAAGGGTTGCGAGACACTACTTTTGGGATGAACATACTTGTACTGACATTGCAAAGATGGAGTATTCAGAAGATGTGTCGCTGAAGCTGAAATCCCAGGTATCCTCTATCACTGCGAGGGTTCCTCTTATGTAGGCCATTTCGCAACTTTCAAGACTGTATCTCAGACACTTCAAGCCAATTTTTGGTGTATATTTCAGGAAGCTAACGCATACATCTCCAAGTGTAGCTCGTGTCATCGACAAGGAAATATCGGCAAGAGAAATGAGATGCCAAAAAAATTCATCTTGGAAATCGAAGTGTTCGATTGTTGGAGAATTGATTTCAAGGGACCATTCCCACCATCCTTTAAGAACGCATATATACTGGTGGCAGTTTACTACGTATCCAAGTGAGTTGAGGCCCTGGCCAGTCCCAAAAACGATGCTAGAGTAGTGGCCAAGATGTTCAAATTAATCATTCCATGATTGAGAATACCTAGAATGGTCATTAGCGATGGAGGAAATCACTTCATCAGAAAAATCTTTGCGAGTCTATTAAAGAAGAATGGTCAAGCATAAGGTTAGTACTCATTTCATCCTCAGTCAAGCGGTCAGGTTGAAGTTTCGAACAAGGAGATCGAGAGCATCTTGTAGAAGACAATCTTCACAGGCGCAAGGACTGGTCGCTCAAGCTTGACGATGCTCTCTGGGTTTACAGAACAGCCTATAAAACACCAAGCGGGAACACTCCCAAAAACTTGGTGTACGGCAAGGCATGTCACCTTTCTGTGGAGCTCGAGTATAAGGCAGCATGGTTTGTGAAGCTTCTCGACTTCGACATCAAACCAGCCGCTAAAAGGCGCTTCATTCAACTCCATGAGTTATAAGAAATCAGGCACCTTGCCTATGAAAGCTCCAAAATCTAAAAAGAAAGGACCAAGGCATAATCATGACATGAGGATTATCAGCAGGAGCTTTGCACCAAATGATCAGGTACTGCTTTTTAATTCAAGGTTGAAGCTATTCCCTAAGAAGCTGAGATCAAGATGGTCCGTACCCTTCACCATCAAAGAAATTCGCCCTTATGGAGCTGTTGCGTTGCTGGAAACAAATGAGGAAAGTTTGTTGTTAATGGTCAGTGTTTGAAGCCATATATTGCTGACACAATCAATGCAAAAGGTGAAAAAATTCCCTTAAACGATCCTTCCTCATCCTAATTGGCTGACAAAATCAAGCTAGTGACTTTAAACAAGCACGTGGTGGGAAGCAACCCGCTGGTGAGTAGATATAATTCTTGATTTTTTTTACTCTTTTTCTATTTTTAGTAGCAGGATAAAAACCAGAAAATCCAAGATCCTTGAAGGGAGCAACGAGGAGGCTGCTCCGCACACAGAGCAACTGCTCCACGCAGGTAAGTATCTCGGACCCAAAAAAAATGTGGGGTCTATTTGAGTTTTATATCCCTTCTTTTTCCCCCATGAACTCTTCCTCTCCCCTCTCTTGCGATTTCCCCAAAGTTTCAGAACTAAAAAACCCTAACTTTCTTGATTTTCAACGGATTTGAGTTATTTTCGATTCTAACTTGGATTATTTCTTGAGGTCTCGCTCTCTTTGCAGTTTTTTTCTCAGACCTCGCAAGGTAAGCGACTCAATCTCCTTATCATTTCTTGGAAATTGTGACCGATTGGGATTGATCATTCCATTTATTTCGCTTGAATAGATCGATTTTAGGTTGTCTAGACTATGAAATCGACCTTCTTTTGCTGCTAGGATTAAAAAAAATTTAGTTAAGAGGAATAAAAATCTCTAAATTAGAGATAGGTAGAACTGGTTTGCAGGTGTGCGATTGGATGTTCTGTGATTTTCTTTGGACTGCTCCACTTCTTTTGAGTTTGAAAGATCGATTTAGGTTTTATGATCTGTGAAATTGAATTATATTGTTAATAATTGATAAAGAATTTGAGATGTTGGGTCATTCGTTCTATAAAACGAGTTTTGATTGCTTTTCTCTTGTTTGATTATGCGGTATATTGAAGAATTTTTGATGGGTTTACTAGAAAAATAATGGATTATGTTTCTATGAGATTGTTAAAGAAAAAATCTTCTATCTTTTTCAAGTAACCCAATGAGCGGCACTAATTGTGTTGTTTGTTCTCTGTTTTGCAGATGCCTCCACGCACCAAACAACACGCCTTGAAATCATCAACCGCCCCACACGTGCCTCCTCCTCCCAAGCGACACCCACTATCGAATAACTCCCTGGACCGAGAATTTCAACGTCGAAGATCCCAGTCTTCCAGACTTTTTTGAAGATAGCTGGACCGAGGAAAGTGCGTGTGCGTACAATGGACTGCTGGAAATAAACATCCAACCTACACGTTTCATCCATGCTCGGTCGCTCTCTCATCTCAGAATACATGAGAACGTGCACGATGTCCTTCACACACAAGGGATAGCCGATCTCTGCTACGAAATGCATGCACATTACCCGGACCTGGTTCGGCAAGCCCTAGCTACTGCCAAGATCTCATACGAGACCCTGATTTTCCCTATTTCAAATATGTCAATTCTCCTTCTTTGCGAGTGGGAGGAAGTATTCACTCTCAATGGAGAATCTCACAAAGATCTATGATATGGCGGAAGAACCAAAATGAATATCCTTCCCAAAGAAATTTCCTCCTACTCAAGCATTTTGAGAGCTCATTGCAACATGGGATTTCAAGTCCCGAACAGCCAGCCAGCCAAGTCCCGAAACCCCACGGTCATGATAGTCGCGAAGGTTTTGAGCAACATGTTGTTCTTGAAAGATCAGACCTCCAAGGTTACGAACGGGGAGTTGATGCTGTATGCAGAGATACATGATGAGATAAGGACCGCAAAGGCCGAGATTCCGTTATCTTCTCTTACAACCAGCCCAGGGTGCGTTTTCTCCACGATGTTCATGGAAAAGAAGTATCGGCTGCTGAAGTATGCAAAGAAGAAGGATCGCTTGGGCAGTCTTCTCACGATTTTGTTCCGGCACTTGGATATTGATCTCAGTCCCTACGAGTTCAACGCCAAAACGGAGTTCATCGACATCCCATATCTCATCAATTTCCAGATCATGCGCGACGAGAACACCTACAGCTTCCAGAACAAAGATGGGAACATGCTCTACTGCAAACTCCCACTGACCTCCATAACTTGTCTTAGCAACTTTGACAACATCGTTTCCTCCCAGATCCAGAGTACCTTTGTGCCGATCAAAGAGCCCCATCAATCTTCACGAGGACATAAACATGTACGATCCAAACAGTGGGGGCCCTTAGAGGATGGAGATTACGATCCTAGGCACATCTCTGATGATGTTGATGTTGAGACTTACAGGCGTTGGATGATTGATCCTCAGTGCAAGTGTTGGGGTCAAAAATGGTAACCTCGAAATCGACTCCAAGGTTGCTAATATGTCCTTTAAAGGAGCTCGACTCAAAATAATTTTGGAAATACCCCACAAGATAAGCTTTGGAGTACACGAGGTTACAAACGTTGCGAAAAAGAACAGAGACACGTTCAACATCTCATCGCCCATGGGCGACGAGACACGATCAATGTCTCGACTCCAGCGGGCGATGAAACCAGCCTTGAGTCCCGTCACCCGTGGGGTACGCGACAAGATCAACGTCTTGGCGCCCACAGCTGAGGAGACCAGCCTTGAGTCTCATCGCCCATCGCCAATGAGATAAGGTCAACGTCTTCAATTCTCGCTGCGCGTCGGCGACGAGACCATCTCATCTTCATCAGTCTCATTTTCTATTCGTGACCGGACTACTTCTCATCTCGTCTCGATTAGAGTTTCTGTTGAAGTTTTGCGATAAAATACAAGGACTTGTTTTCTCGTAAAACTTCGAATCAATCGTTTAAAATGATAATGATTAACTTAACACCATTGTATCTCGACTATTAAAATGTTTTTATTATTTCGCAGAACCAACAGTGTGGAAACCAACATTGTATGAAAATCGATTTCTCCGAAAGAAATCATAAAAATACTTAAGTCACAAAACAGTCCGAAAAGGTCCAAAACGCAACAAAGGCCCTTTTATGATTTCAGATGGGAATGAGCCCGATTACAATGATGGCTACCTAATTTCTGCATAAGATAAAAGGAAACAAATTAAACGTTAAGTTTCCAGATAATCATGGAAGATCGAGAAGATAAGGAAGATTTCCGTGAGGAGATATATTAGGATCGGGGGCAGAAAAATAAAAAATGACTGACCTAAAGGGCCTTTATAAGGAGCGCTCAGTCGCAGAGAAAGGGGATCCAAAAATCTAGACCTTAGGGAATTATTGTTAGCTTTAGAGAGAACTTAGGATCTTGGTGGCTAGACTAGCGAGTTAAGCACTTAGAACGTTTACTGCTTTGTTTTTTGGTTCTCCATTGTTGACGAATATCTGTTTATACTATTTTCGGTGAATCTTTGTAACTTCACTCCATCTAAATTAATAAAACGCCTCTATGAAATTTCTTTCGATATTTTGTTTTTGCTTCTTTTTCTTATTCGTGTGTTTATGCAGAGAATCCGAGATCTCAAGGAAAGTTAGGGTTTCTTCACTTTCATCCGATTATGGAAATCGGTAGTGTGAATTTCGGTTCCGAGAGCAAGAACAAAAGCCTCATTAAGAGGATACTTCAAGCGATCACCAAAGGCTATTTTCAGGGCCAATCTTTGGGAGCAGCCAAGACGAGCAGGCGGCACGAGCAGAGCAACGCGCTGCAGAGAAGTGTCTGATGTATGAGGAGCAATCACCGGCGTTTGCTCAGAAGGGTCGGAACAGGAGGTATTCTCCATTTGCTACTCTTTTATTTTGATGTTTTTGTTTATTATTTGGCCTTACTTGTATTTATTTTCACACCAGGGATGGTGTGAAGTAAGTCTGGGGGAGCCACTTATGTGCTACTGATCTCGTTTGTTTCTTTTGGCTTTTATGTTCGAGTCAGTCAAAAACTTTTTTGTGGGACTTAGTACCTTATTTTGTGATGTTTATTAACCACCATCGTGCTTTAGTTATCTTATTCAGTGACCTTAGCAGAGATGAAAGACACACATGTGGACCTAGAACACCCTGACATTACCTCATTTTGTTCTCCAGAAGCTTTCAGCTTGTCGAGTTTACCCTGGAAAGACTTAACTCAATTTAACTTGAACCTAATCTTGACTACAATTCTTCTTGTCATGGGTGTTAGATCAGGGAAACGAGATTACACTCAGGACTTCTTATTCTTTCTATCCATCTTGCTGACCTTGAGTGGCTAGCCCATCCTTAGCTAGTTCCCACCTTGAAACCCCTAAGACTTTATTCCGCCCTCATGCATTCTGTTTTTCAGTATCTTATTTGCAGATATTTGTAAAAAGTATTTGTAAAAAGGTCGGAGAGGAAAGAATCGACACAGCCTCTTACTCGTTATTGCAGCAGAAAATTGTTCCAGAAGGAGAACATGCGAGATTAAGGGAGAAACTGCTCCATCACCAAAGTTACCGCACAAGAGCGGGGGTGGAAAACCAGAATTGTTGTGTAATCAGGACCACCAGTGGCATATCAGAACCATCATGTTTCACCTCCTTCTTCATCACATCACCAGTACCAAAAAAAATCATCATAATAAGGTGATGAAGGATGGAAGAATACCAAGAAACTTAAGCAACTGGAAGATTGAGCATAGAGTGGGTACCGAGTTGAAGAAATAAAGAACATGTGGATGATCAGAGCAATTGTTCCGGATAGAGAGAGAAGGAAAAAACGAGTAGAAGCTGTGGACATCAATTGATCAATCCTCTCTTGCAATCCTATCTTTTCATTCCAGCCGCCTGTGGCCTCCATATATATTCTTTTCTTTTTTATTTTATGAGGAGAACTTAGTTTTTACGAAACAAAGACCTAGAGAGCTTTTTACTCGGCGATTTTCTATTTGTGACTTGTAAGGGAGAAGGCTCCATCTCTCTTACCATTGAGAAGATTCTCATGAACCCTCTTGTTATTTTTATCAATAGTATTATGTAGTATTCAGTATTAATCTATGCATTCTCTGGTTCCATGGCTGAGTAGTCAGCTTGCTTAGCTTAGGGTGTTAGCTTGCTAGATCTGCGAGCCAAACAGAAATAGGTTGATAAATCGATTGTCTTTATTCAATGCAACACTTATTGGTTATGCTAAACTGATCACTTAGTGTCTGAACTTAGGCTTAATTTATTCATCAAAAATGTTATAGCTTGAATGAGCATTGCATCCCTAGCCAGCGAAAGTAGATATTAGAGTGTTTTGTGAACAAAGGACTTGATCTATGATGTTTGTCATCGCATCTCAGTCCAAACGAAAGTTTAGGTACAGAGATCGGTTGACAAAAGGTGAAGCTCCATGAGAGTGGGATGATCTACTCGTAGTGTTTCGAGTTCTAGACTTGCTCTTAATTGAACTTGAATAATTGTTTGGCTCAAAAATGTTTGCACCCGATGAAACAACCCTAGGCTAGCATTCTCAATCATCTGAAAACCTTCAAACCAAGCTTGTTACTTGATCTTTACATTTTCTTAAATATTAAAACCTTTGATTGTTTAGATTAATATTGATCCCATATAGATAAAGTGTAAACTGTCCCTATGGAATTTAATCTAAAATATTACAACTTCCACAGTTAAATTGACAGTGGCAAATATCCAATTTTAGTGTATCAACAACTTGGAAGGAGTCGGTTTTAATAAAAAAGCTAGGAACGAGTCAGTTTTAAGAGACGTTCATGTCTCTTGTTCTTTCTTTAAAAAACAAGCTGATTATGCTTGAGTGTGTGGCGATCATTTCTTGGGTTTTGTAAGAGATTAGATCGGTTTGCAAGATCTGCCTAAACAGTTAAGCAACAATAAAACAAGATAGGGAAATTCACCTAATACTTAATTCGCTAGACTATCCACCTAGATTCTAATTTCCCTAAATTTTACGGCAGTCTCCAAAGCGTTTTTATTTCTTAGTAATTTCCTACGAAAATTCCAAGTCTAATTTCAAAATATTCCTAGTCGGACATATCTTAGTTTTCTCGGAGATTCATGTTTACCTCTTCTCCGTTATGATTTCTTGTTTTCCCTTCTTATCCTCGTGTCTGTCCACCCCTTCCGGAAAGTAAGAATATTGATTCTTCCTGGATTTCTCTACTTTCATGGTCGCAGGATACATCCTATCTTGCGGTTTTGGTTCGTCAATCCATATATTCCGATCTAGGTTACAGTCTCAGTATCATTGGTTTCATTAAAACGGATAAGTATCTTGTTGAAAGATTCTTGGCGCTTAGGAATAGCCAAGGGTGATCAGGAGCTGTCCAGGGTGATCAGGAGATGCCAAGGGCAATTAAGAGATGCCAAGGGCGATTAAGAGATGCCAAGGACAATCAGGAAGACTCATTGGACGATGAGGGTTTGGTGATAGGTCATGGGCGATGAGGAAAGAGAGGTCATGGGCGATAAGGCAAGAGAGAGAGGTCAAGGTTGATGACGCAGGAGAGAGAGGACGATGATACCATGGAGAGACGCTGATGGGCGAAGTTCAATTGTCAGCTCTCGTTCAATCTCTTAACTTCTCCAAGAGTCTTTTTGTAAAATCTTCGTTTGATTTTCCGAATGTTTTCAAAATATTGTTGAGTGTAATTTAAAAAAAATTAGTAAATAATTGTCAAGTTTAATTTTACTAAAGTCATTTTGTAAAATGTTGTCAAGATCAATTTTATGAAAGATATCCGTGAAATATTGTCTAGTTTAGTTTTACGAAAGTCATTTAGTAAAATGTTGTCAAACTTAATATCACGAAATTTATCCGTAAAATATTGTCGAGTTTAATTTTACGATAGATTTTTCGTAAATTGTTGTTGAGCTTAGTTTTACGAAAGTTGTTCCAAAAAATGTTATCGATTTTCATTTTAAGAAAGCAATTTCGTAAAGTATTGGTGAGCTTAATTTTACAAAAGTTATTCCGCAAAATTTTATCGAATTTAAATTTCCAAAAGAAGTTTCATAAAATGTCATCGAGTTTAATTTACGAAAATTGTTTCATGAAATGTTGTCGAGCTTAATTTTACGAAAGTTATTCTGTAAAATGTTTTCAAGTTTGGTTGTATGAGAATTGTTTTCAAAACTCACGTTTTTTGGCTGTTCCGTAAATTTTGTTTCCGATTTTTATATCAGAAACTCTAGCTGCAATGAGCTTTATTATCGTGATCAAACCTAAACGAAAATTTTCATGTTTCCGCAGGATTGACCGAAATTACAATGGAAATCAAGAAACACATGCAGTAAAACCTAACTAAGTTCGCTAGCACAACCACGCATGTGGAAAAGACCTATGTAAGCCGCAGCTCGTTTAGCAAAAGACAAATAAAAGATGCGAAAAAGATTTTGATTAATTTCGGACTAGACCTTATGAAAGGCTGCCTACATACCCCTTTCGAGGATCAAGCCAAATGTAATTCAATTTTCAGAGTTTAACAAGAGATCAAAATTCCTTTGTGATTTCGTCTAGTAATCGAGTGCAAGCATAGAAAACTAAGCATGTCGAGAATAATGCCTAAAACTTTCTAAATGCAAAGAGTTATAAGAGTCTAATAATCTTTCCCCTTCTTCTCTGCCTCGGATGTGCTTATATATGCCTCCAGAGTCGGCCATCTTTCCATATCTCTTTGAGATTTGAGTTTATCTTTTTGCAGAGCTCTTTTCTTATCTTCTCAAAGTTCATGTTTATCTTGGAAACTTCACATTTATCCTCTTCTTCCATTTTCCTTATCCAAGTCGAGTAAACCATCATCGCATTTGGGTTTGTTCTCATTTTAAACCATAAGTGTGCTTTCGTCGTGTTTTACGCCGTTTCAGGCCATTTTACGACTTATGCGTTTTTACGATTGTTCTCGAAGAATCATTGATTTTTCCGATGTATGTTTTCTATGCCGTTCGTATTATGAACTGATATAAATCAATTTATTCATTCTGAATACGATGGTGTTATGTTAACTAGTATTGTCTTGACGTCTGACTTGCAATTTTACGAGAAAACAATGTCTTGCTTGTGTTCTTCGTAAAATCTCAACGGAAACTCCGATTGAGATAAAACGAAAAATATTTCTGTTGAGATTCAAAGGAGAACATGATGAGAGCATTATTGGGCGATGAGGAAGCCTGTCTGGCGACATGGAGCCAAGGAGAGAGCTGTGTGGCGACATGGAGCCAAGGAATGAGTTATGTGGTGAGGCTGAGGAAAGAGAGAAGCTCTGTGGCAAGGCTGAGGAGTTCTGTGGCAAGGTGAAGAGCTCTGTGGCGAGGTGAAGAGCTTTGTGGAAAGTTGAAGAGCTTTGTGGCGAGGTGAAGAGATCTGTGGCGAGGTGGAGAGCTGTGTGGCGAGGAGAATAACTTTGTAGCGATTTGAAGAGCTGTGTGGCGAGGTGCAGATCTCTGTGGAGAGGTGAAGAGATATGTGGTGAGTTGAAGATCTATGTGGTGAGGTGAATAGCTGTGTTGCGAGGTGAGGAGCTCTGTGGAGAGGCTGAGAAGAGAGAGAGTGTTTAGGGCGAGGCTGAGGAGAGAGAGAAGCTCTGTGGCGATGTTGACCAAGATGAGAGGGTGTTGGGCGACTTTGACCAGCTGAGAGGGTGTTAATGCCTTTCTCTCGTTCTCATTTCCTCCGTTGACTGCTTCGTATACTTTTGAAACTATTATATCTGTTTTACGCAAGATTTTTCGTAAAGATTTTCTGTAAGATGTTTTTCGGAAGATTATCTCATAGATTTTCCTATGAAATTTTTCTGCGAATAATTTCTGAATTTTATTTTATGGAAGATTGTTTCGTAAAACTCGTCATTTCTCGTAAAAAGCTTCCGTAAGAACGTTTTTCTGATCACTTCATGTTTGGATAGAAATTCTTTTATTCCTTGTCCGGGATGAAATATATGAAATTTTTTTTTTTACCCTTATGCATATAGGTTTCGCTTATTCCGTATAGTTTCTCCGACATTTCCAGCTCGTATTTGCTTAAGACATAATTTCTCGGCGGATTGTAGTCGTTGATTTTTCCATGACCGATTTTGACACAAACATCTTTCACTCCACTTCTTCCCAAATACATGACCCTTCTTGTCTGCCTTTGGTAACTCCTCCACTCTAGGAAGACCGCTCCGAGGACGAAGATATAACCAACTCTCGCCACCATTGTGAGTAGCCAAATGATATTCGAAAAGGACCTCATTTATGCTAAAAAAAAGATATTCTCCAAATCACCAAGATTTTGGATGGCTATGAGAGTCCTCCAGGTGGGAGGATTGAGTTGAGCTGGCAAAATTTCAAAGAAATCACAGATTTATGTGCACCTCTGATCTGAAATTGGAAGCACACTCGAGATACCAGGAGCGCAAAAGTCGATTGATGAAGGATAGGAATATCTCGTCTTCCAATCTCCAATATCACCTTCCTTAATCACAGAGGGACGACCCACTGCCGAATGCAACTCGTAGGCTATCGGCTCCAGATTAAAGATATTTCTATCAGATCAGCCGAAGGATATGACGAGCTATCCTACATAGATACATAGATATATGCTATTCAAGTTTCCTTTGCAACTTAGCCCTATCATCTATTGAGGAAGAGGGGGCCGATGAATGTTTTGACATGATTTCTCAGGGGCTGACTGGTGTAACTGCATCGGTTGCGTTTGCGGTTGCGGACGTTTGCAGATGCGGGTGGTTGCGGTTGGTTGCGGCTTTATGCGTTATTAAGAGATTTAGACGACTGATAAAGCGGTTAATAATTGTTGCGTTTGCGAGATATTTATGACTAGTTAACTTTCAAATGAAGCAATAGTTAAATAATAAATTAGCAATATTTATATTTTATATAGTTATAAAAATATTAAAAATCATATTATTGTAATAAATATAAAAATTATATTTATAAAATTATACTATTTAATTTTAAAAAAATATAGAAATATTTTTCTTGAAAGTTTTATAATATAAATTAAAATATAATATATATATATATTGGTATATCTATTATTTCTATTTAAAATTTTAATTGAATATTTTTATTTTTTATTTGTATAATTTTTTGAAAAAAAATATTTTTTTTTACCCTCCCGCAACCGCCCGCAACCGCAAACGCTAGCTGGAACTAGCTTTTGAATTTTAGAGGTTTATAGCGGTTTGAAGCGATTTATGGCGTTTTCTATGATTGTTGTAAAACGCCAACAACCGCTACCAACCGCAAAAGCTCCGTTTGCGGGTGGTAGCGGGAAAACCAGTCATGCCCTCACTCTTGACCATTGAATCAGAGGATGAGAACTGGAAGACAATCTAATCTACGAATCTAAGAGGAACGGCAAAAAATAAAAAACCCAACCCTAGAATATTAAAGTGTAAAGGCTTACCTGAATATCGAAGAATAGAGACTGATCGAGAAGCCAGAAAAAGCAGTAGAGCGAAAGCTAGTTAAAACCTAGAAGACATGAGAAAAGAAAATAGGTATATAAAGCGAAATACCTAAAGAGAAGTTATCACTTTTTAAAGGATGCCGCCCAAATAAAAGATCATTAATCCACAATGATTCAAATCATCTTTATTTGGGAATTAAGGATTTGATTTCTGAAGCAAGCTAACACAGCTCTCCACTAAAATGAAGGAAAGAAACATACATGAGGTATTTGAAATAAGGATCATATGCTCGTCACGGATTCCTTATATCCAACTCCAAGATGAAAACTCTTGCGCATGGTGATGGATCTCCTTGATCTTGACAAATACATGTTATCTTTTCCAGCCAGACAACGATGTATGCCCATTGTAGGATCACGAATCCTTCGAGATTAATCAGTCTCATCAGGCTCCCAGCCTGAGGATACTTGTTGAACAGAAATCATCCTTCAAATATTCACGACTGAAACTCTACTTACGGTTCATGTATGGTCTAGGCGACGTCTTGCTCACGATAAAACTTTTGAGATGGAACGACTCTGGTTGACCAAAGAGCATAAGTTCTCTCCCGACTTTACTCAGGAAATCTAAGGATAATGGGCAAACTATTGAGCATAAATAATCCAGAAAGATATTACTCATACTTCCAAGTAGGATGCTGGAATTCAAATTCCTGCCTAGAGAAATCTCGACTCAAACTCGGCTCCATCCCTGCCTCCGAATAAAATGGAAAACTTCTAATAAACAAGATTCTTCCATATTTTCAAATATGGAAGTCTCTAACCTAATTTCCGACAATAAACTACCTATATAAAGCGGACTCAAACCCTAGAAAAAGAGATCTACTATCAGTACACAAATATTAAAGTTAGACGGCTAGAACTAAGGTTTATGCACCAACGTTGTAATTCTCAACTCTAAAGATCAATAAAACAAAGAATATTTTTTCTAATGGGTTTTACCAAATATAATTGCTAGTCATAAGGATAATCACCTCTATAATACTTTCATATGTGATCGGCTCAAGTTAATTCTTACAGAGGTTGATTATAGAGATGCCCTTAATGAACTAAATATTATATTTAATTGTAATTGGTAAAAAAAATTCTTTTAATTTAGTTTCGTTTTTCAGTATATTTTTTTCTAAAATAATATATATAACAAAAAGAAATATATTAAAGAAAAATTTATAAATTATAAAAATAAAAAATATATATCATATATAATTTGATTTCACAAAGTAATAGATTTTACAAGAAATTATTTATTAAATAAATAAAATATAAATTATAAAATTACAAATATATATCATACATAATTTGATTTCATACAAAACAAATCACAAGAAAACATGTATTGAAGAAATAATATAAATTTTGAAATCGAAAATATATATCATACATAATTTTATTTCATAAAAAGGAAAGTTCACAAAAAATAATCTTGATATTAAAAATATCATCTTTAAACATAATATTAAAAACATAATAATATTGTAAAACTAAGAGAAATATTTTCTTTATATGAAGCTATTTCCTTGATTAAAAATAATTTAGAAAATAAAACATAAACCAAAATATCTTTAATATACAAAAAATATTTTAGAATTAAAGTTACTGAATGTTTTATTTCTGTTCTGCATAATATTTTTTTTAAAGTAAATTTTGATTTACAATTTCTTTAAATTTTTATAAAACTACATAGATTATAATATCTATAAATTTTAAAAGTATATTAATATATTACTTATTTAATATGATTTCTCCCAAAAAATTTACAAGAACGTTTTTTTATTTTTTTAAATTTAAAATTAAATTATTTTTTATTACACAAGATTATTCCTTAAACAATGTGAATAATATTATTTTAGAATTTATTCATATCAACATAAAAAAATTCTTAGAAAATTAAACTAAACATAATTAATTACCATAAGTATATTTAAATAAAATAATTATTTAAAACCTTATAAATAAATATAATTTTAGTGAACTGTAAATATTTTAAACAAATATACGTAGGAGAGTAAATTCTCATGAAAAATAGTCAAACTCATATGCATTTTTATGTTTAATATTATTAAAATAATTTACAATAATCTTTTATATATCAAAAAATTAAATTATTTATATTTTCAAATATATTTTAAATATTTTTATTCACTCATAAAACTTCAAAATTATGATGGTTATACTTTTTTATGTAACTTTGTATTGATCGTCAATTTCTTATTTTATTTTTTAAATCAACATCAAATATACTACAAATCTTAGACGAAGAAACAAACTCGTGCAATGGATAAAACTTATCTGATTTCTAGATTATAATAAAATAAATATATTTCAAATCAAAAAATATATATTAAACTCAAATATACCAAAGAAACAAATAACTGGACCAATCCAAAATTTTACACCCAAATTAAAAATATAATTAAAATAACAAGATATTATTATTTAGAGTAATGTTATTTTTTAAAACATATAAATTATGAAATGATTCAAAAAATATTAATAAATGAAAATAAGTATCAGCTAGTTATTATATTTTTTTCTAAAACTTGCATATGCATTAGTTCTCAAAAATTATCCCTATATTAAATTATATAGATTTGAATTAATCAACATGTTTATTTAATTTTTATTTAATTTTCAAAGAAACATATATTAAATTGTACATATGATTACTAAATACTTTTACAAATCTAATACAATAACAAAACTAAATGAAAATAATAAAATTTAAATTTATTAAGAATAAAAATATTAGTTGCAATCTTCAAATAATAACCAAACCGACTAGAAATTATATATTTAAAATCACATGTCTAATTAAAATAGGGGAAATTCTCTTAAATATATTTTTAGTTCTATCACCAAAAGAGTCCTTAAGAAAGAAAATGATTATTTCAATTTTTATTTTGAAAATTTTAATATTTATTTTTAAAATTTTAAACTCATTCCCAAACACTCACCCATAACTTTAAAGCCTAAGTCATAGATTAATTAATCCGTTGGGTATAAATGTATATTGATATCCTTTAATAAAATTTATTTTGATTATTTTCTTTTTGGAGACTATTTTGTGAAAAAAAACTATTTTAGGATTATACTAAAATATTTCTCTCAAAATAGCATAATAAAATTTATAACAAATCATAAATATAAGTAGAACATATAAAGTAAAATATTAATCAACTATTATGCTATATTTGTTTTTATTAATATGTATATACGTGCAGGATCATGGGAAAATCACCTAGTTGACTTATTATTGTCGAGTTATAAATGTCCAAGAAAAAAAAATGTTGGTCAAAGGTTTGTCCAAAGTAACTGGGTAGAAATGTAAGGTGATGACAATATAAAAAGGTGGTGGGAGATGCTCTAAAACATCAAACTCTTCTTTTACACAACTCATTTATTGATTCGTTCTTAAGCATATAGTTTTTCTTTCTTTCTGGGAAACATTTTAGAAGAAAATGGATGTGAAAGTAGAAGTTGTGGGGAGAGAAGTAATAAAACCTGCTTCAGGTGCACCCCATGATCGCCTTCAACTCTCCCTCTTCGATCTCTCCTGCCCAGAAGTATACGTTGCAACAATCTTCTTCTACAAAGCCATTCCCGGAGAGTCGCCTGAGATCATCTCCAGAAGGCTGAAGAACTCTCTATCGGAGACTCTGTCACGTTTCTATCCCCTCGCTGGAAGAATTGATGGAGTCTCAATCAGCTGCAACGACGAAGGAGCCGTGTTCACTGAAGCACGCACAGATTACCTCCTCTCCGACTTCCTCAAAAACAACCTCCATAACACTGACTCTCTTGGATTATTCCTCCCCAAACTTGCACCTGGTGAATCTGCAGGAACGTGGCCATTGTTGAGTGTTATGGTCAGTTTCTTTGGATCCGGGTCCGGAGCCGCGGTCACTGTGTCCATATCTCACAAAATATGTGACGCGGCTTCCTTGTTGACTTTCGTCCAATGCTGGGCCGCAGGTGCATCTAATGACATGGCGTTGACTACTCCTAAGTTTGCAGGAAGTACCATTTACCCTCCTCCCCATACCTCTTTCCAGTCTCCTTCAGTTGATGACCTTTTCGAGCTTAGAGGCAAATGTGTAACCAATAGACTTGTCTTCAAATCCTCTAAGATCGCTGAGCTTAAATGCAAAGCCGCTAGCGAAAGCGTACCCGTGCCTACACGTGTGGAAGCCATCATGTCACTTCTCTGGAAATGCGCAACGAACGCATCACGCTCTAACTCAGTCTCTCCAAAGTCAACGTTGATGACTCAATCCATGGACTTGCGGCTTAGGCTCCCCACCAATGTTTTGCCAAAAAACTCAATTGGCAACCTACAATCGGCATTCTTTCTCAAGTTCGATGCAGATACCCCGATGGAGATTGGTGAAATCGTTGCCGAGTTTAGAAAGGCCAAAGAAGGGATCAATGATATGATTGAAGAGAATCTCCAAGGCTGTCATGCTGATGGTACCATAACCACTACCACTTTGGGTCAGAACTTATTAGGTGTGATGGGAAAGTTTATGACAGAGTTAAAACCGGACCTAGACTTATACGTAATGTCTAGCTGGTGCAGAAAGCCTTTCTACGAGGTTGACTTCGGATGGGGTAATCCGGTATGGATTGGATCCGCTTCACATATCATCTGCGACAAACTAGTGTATGCGTTGTTAGTGGATTCGAAGGATGGCGAAGGTGTAGAAGCTTGGGTAGGCCTGCCTAAACAAGACATGCCCGTGTTCCTTCGTGACCAAGACTTGCTTACTTACGCCATCGTAAATCCTCCAGTCCTCATCTAATCAAGTGACCATGTCTCATCACTATCCATGATTGCATTGTGCTTTGTTTTAATCAATGTTTGGCTTTTGCATTTTGCTGTTATTTATATAAATAATCGTTTCCATTTTTTTTTAATAAAAGAATCATTTCAATTTGCATGCTACTTGATGTATTTTATGACTCTGATCTTGTGTCTGCTCTATATGGTTTATTTAAACGTTTGTGTTTGTCATCTTCTTGCATTTCCAGTTCCTATTAACGCCTTAATGAATTTAAATATTACATTGGCTTCCTTCTAGTACAATTTATCGTATTTTCTACTAACAATTTGCCCCTGATTCGGTTCATGGGTCTGACTGATTTGGGGCTGGCACCAAGAGGAAATCAATTTCTGAAGTTTGACCACTTGGGGGTTTAAAAGCACGTTATTTTTCACAATGCACGGGTATTGTTGACTCGAAACCTACTGCCTGTTAGTATTAATTTTTTCTGTCAACTATATAAGACCTAATAGGATTTAGAATTTTTGATATCCAAACATGAAGTACATAATCTACATAAAACAATGAGAAATTCCCAATAATAGCATAAGTTCAGTATCACTTTGCAAAAATTTACACTATCAAAAATATATTAACATTTGAATTTACACTTCAGTGATTATTGTTTAGGGATAGTGTTAAAAGGTGAGGTTGAGTTTCTAATTTTTTTATAAATATTTAAAAAAATTAACCAAGTGTATTTTCATCAAAAAGTTAAGGTATTTTTGAAAATAGTCATTCATTAAAGGTAAATTTGCAAAATGGTATCAAACTTAGGATATAAATGAAATTTCCCCAAAACAATATAAAAAAATGATACAAACATATATCAACTTATGTATTTTGGGTTTGTTTTTGCTTGGTATAAGCTAGATAGAAAATGTGTTTAGTTTAATAACTTTACATATTTGAAACTGATCTTTAAAAAATTGTAAAAGAAGACCATTTCATTAATTAGATACCATTTTTCATTAATTTCGAAAAACAGTTGTGAAAGTCACTTCTGTTTATTGTGAAATCATATATACAATTTATAATCAAATAAATTCTTCGAACTTCTTGTTATAACATATCTTCTTGTTATAATCTTTTAGCACTGCATGCCAAGTTTGAAGTATTTATTGCTTATAAAATGTATGTAAAAGATTATAACATAAGAAAATGAAAAAAAGAAAAGAAAACATAAGTTCCTAGCCTCCATCCAAAACCGAATCTGAACACAGTTCAATAAAAATTAGCCTTGACCTCTAATATTTAGGAGGTACATATATAGACATGAACTCTCAAATTATGATATATAAATTTTGTTACAATTTTTAATAAATATTTATGATCTTCAAAATCTTAGATCTGGTCTTACCTCTATAGCATGAGCTAATCTACATAGCAAGGAGAAAGTAATTTGGCCCCACTTATTTTTTAAATATATGTTTTGTTTTAATCAATGTTTGAAAACTCGGTAGATGCAACGTGTGCTATCAAATACGGTCTAGCACAGAATCAGTTAATCAAAGATTATATGGAAATTAATCGGAGAATAGTTTTAGAGAATTTATATTATTTTTCGGTATATATATTAATCATATGAACATTTAGTGTTGTTGTCTTGTAGTCTACTAGTTAATGGAATGTGTTAAATGTCACTAAACCCAGATTCTAGTCGTATCAGGGTTGTTTTTCAATTTTATTTTAACTTTTAGGTTAAATGAACTGAAATAACCAATTATCCATGTCTTCTCCAACCTTTCTTTATGATTCTCTGCAATTTTCAGCCGCGTTTGTTTTATTTCTTTTATTTCAGTGATTTTTTTATGTTTTTTTAAGATTTAATCAAAATATATCAAACCCAAGACTTATATGTGATTATAAACTTAAAATCTATAGAAACAACGAGTTTTTTTTTTTCCGATTTGTTGGCCGAATAACTCCAATCTGCCGCTGTTGAAACCCGTTCGAACGGGAGTTTTAACTAAAGAACTAGCATTTGACCCGCACCCGTCGGATGTTATTTTTATAAATGCCAAATATTTTAAACAATTTGTTTGATATAACTGTATATATGAATGCAACTTAATATTCGATATCCGTTATCCCATCTGGGATTCCATCCGCTTCAAAAAAACGGATATTCGGGGATCCTGATAGTGATTTTACGGATTCGACTCATCCAAGTACGAATTCAGATAGTAAAATTTAGGTCTGAATATCTGGACCTAGATATTAAATATTTAAAATTTAATTATAGTTATCTATGTATATTATATATATTGTATATAAAATAACTAAAATTTTAATTTAAAATTTGAATGTTTTTAAAGTTTTTTAAAATAATAATTTTAAATAGACTAATAGATGATTAATATTTAGGTTTTTAATTACAAAAACAAGTCCAAATATCGGCGTGTATTCGGATTTTAGTCTGAATATCCTAACCCCAAATATCCAGATCCAGATAACAATTTTACGAATCCGACGAATGCATATCTGAATCCATATATCCTAAAATATCTCGAAAATTCGATATGTCCTAGACATAACTGTTTATATGTATTATATGGTGATTAAAAAATTTAAATTTATAAATTACATAAATTATTCTTATTAGATATATCGTACAAATGAATAATAGATTGTATTTGTTTGTATATATAACCATTTATAATAAATATTAGTATGTATTTTAGTTACTAAATTGTCACGGAAAATTACATGATTTTGTTATTTTAAATGAATAAGTTCAAATTATATCGAAAATTATTGACATTATTAACTTTTTTATAGTTCAAATATAGTTGGTTAACTTATATGAATATGAATAACAAATAAAACTAATTTAATTTTGTATATATATATATAAACACATATACATTTTTTTATGAAATCTCAAATTTCAATAATAAATGTTGTTAATGGGCTTATCCCAAATTTATTTTTTTCTTGTTAATAATCAATGTTTAGATGTTTGGATGCAAGGATAATATCAATGACATTTCTTGTAAATATTAGGTAAAATCAAGGGTTATTTCTTATTTGTACTTCAGTTTTAATAGATTAGATTACATCCACTAAATATTATTGGTTGACCCCATTAAAAAGTGGACTAACTTTAAAACATAACTAATTAGTCATTTGGCTTACGCTTTTTAATTTGATTTTGGGCTCACTATTACTTTAAGCATGTTTAAATACAATGATAGATAATCTCTAGTTTTATTGGTCTTATTATGAAATTGTTAATTAATTCTTATCAAAACATATAAACTAATATCAATGTTTGAAAAAAATCTTCATTTCTCTTTTCTACTATTTGTCAACTGTTTTTTGCTAACAAAAATGTAAGATAATGTTATATATTCAAATCAGATTTTTTCATAACTGTTTAGTTGACTTTAATATTCTAAGAAAAGCTCAATAAATCATCTATCTTCTATCTATCTATATATAGAACACTTTTTCTCACCGCTTGGCCTTCCACGTCAATATATAGTTCAACCTGAACATGACATGCGTTTAAAAAGAAATTTCATTTAGGTATTTATATGTGGGTTTCACGAAACTATATAAATGAACCTATCTAATACATTAAAGTAGATTTTCGTATCTCCATATGGGCAAAAAATTGCCACGTGTCACATCATTAAAAGCTATCTCGAAATTCTTCTTGAGGGGTTTTTATGGTTTTAAATATCTTTTTGAACTTTAAAAACATTTGAAGCCCATTAATAAAACAATATGGCTCTTCACCTTTTTTGCGTTTGACCTTCGTACGTACATCAGTCGACTAATTTCCAAAAATCGTAAACGATGATCACTTCTCTTCTCTGTAACGTCTCAATGTTTCACTGATAACTACTTTACTCCCACTTCTCCCACTCTGAAGCATTCAATCGACCTCATCGCTTCCCAAAGTAACCAACTGTAGCTTGCTTATCAATGTCTTCGTTGCTAGATCAAGCTTGGTTCTTATTTTGTTAATTAACGGTAGATGCCAAAGCTAATGTTTTCGCTGGTGACACATGTTCTCTCTCATCACTTCTTTAAGTAAATATTATAAAGTTTTGATTTTTATTTGGATTTGTAAATTTTGAGCTCTTGGATTTGATTTTGAGTGTAGGAGATGTAACATGTATGGCCAAGGTTCCATTTGATATGGAGGTAAAAGATTGGCCAAGGAAGATGGTATTGTTGCTGAAATTTCTCTTGCTGAGATATATTTGAACAAGTTGATCCCTCTTTGAAGGTAGGTCTGTTTGTATGTATCTTTGTTTTGGTTTTGGTTTTGGTTAAATGATGGTTATTCATATGTTGAATCTCTCAAGGTTGAATGGATGCGAAAGGATGGAGATTATGTTCATAAAGGGTTAAAATTTTGGAAAGTATCAGGGAATGCTCATAAAATTGTTGTTGCTGAAAGAGTTGTGCTCAACTTTATGCAGAGGATGAGTGGAATTGCAACCCTTACCATGGTTTTTTTTTGCTTAAAGCACTATATTTTCTCAAGTGAATGGTGTGGTGACAGTCACATAAAAGTAGTTTATTGGATTAGTAAGGGATTCTATGGTTATTGCGTAGTTTAGTATGTGGTGAATCATGTTTATCTAAATGATTATATAGTCTGTTTAGTTCCTGAAGAGGTTTGTGATTCTCTTTGTTTTGTCTCAAACTGTGGTGGAAAGTTGAGATTCTTCTTCCTTGCATCTCCACTTAAATGGACACATTTGTTAATCTCTTCTATAAGATTCTGAGGTTAATATCTTTCTGATACACCATAAGTTTTGTTACTTAGCTTAGGTGCTGATTGGTAGAGGGAAGACTCATAAGATGGGATTATTTGACATGGTGATGATAAAAGATAACCGCATCTCATCTATCTCAACTGCAAGAGGTATAGTAAATGCTATTAGATATGTGGACAAGTATCTAAACCAAAAGAATCTCGAAATAGACGTGGAGGTAAACGTTACAACCTTTCAAATATTTAGCATCTGAAAGTTAGACGTTAAACGAATTCTAATCACTACATATATATATAGAGAGATCTTCTTGAAGGGGGAGACACGAACGCTGGATGAAATGTTAGAGTGTATTAGAGGATCCAAGCCTCGGGTGACAAGAATAATGTTGAACAATATGGTTGTGCCGTTAGAGAATGGAGACGTTGATGTCACCATTCTTAATGATGCAGTGGAGATATTTTGTTAATCAACTGTTTACTTGAAGCTGGAGTTGATCCTAATCAGAAAGATGAGGTAACCTCAACGTAACAATCAGCTCTCTAGTGATGAACACAATTACTCACATGGCTGTGATTTTCAGGAAGGGGATAGGCCATTGGAAGTTGCAGCTCGAAGAGAGAACATAAAGATTGTCGAGACTCTCTTCCCGTTGACAACAAAACCTGAAACCGTTTCAGATTGGACATTTGTTGGAGTTCTCGCTCACATGGAATCGATAAAGAACAAGAGGGAAACTCAAACAAGTCAAAATATGGAGAGACTGTGATTATGAAAGACCACACACAAGTATTCAATTCTGTGGCATTTTCTTGGAACAAAGGCCATTAATTTTGACCCCACGAAGCCTCTGCTGGTTGCGGTTAGGAAAAGCTGCACATGCCTTATCTGATGCTAAAGTCTGCAGAGAACTAAATCTGATTGGCCTAAAGGATGTTTCTGAGAAGGTGCTGCTCTTCGTTTGCTACCAGCAAAAACCATCTCAATTCTATTACAAAAAGCCTGACTTTGAACTATGAAACATTATAAGTCACTGAGTTATCAAGGAATCTCAAACAATTTGATGAGGCAGCCAATGTTTTTTACGAGGGAGAAGAGTAAAAAGATCATTGGTGTGTTCAGGTTTGTTTGAAATCCTCATAATGTTTTATCTTTTTTTTTTTGTTCAAAATGTTTTATCTTTTTATCATTTTTTTCCAAGATAGTTCAAGTGTGTTTTTCTTTCTTCTACAGAGAAGTTGTAGATCCTCGAAGAAAATTTCACTGCAAGGACAAGATTAAGGCCAAACCATAAGATCTTCTAGATATGGCTCTGTTTTCTACATGTATTAAGTTTTGATTTTGTTTCTTACCTCTGTCTCTCCCCTATGCAATTGTTACGTATTTGTACTTAAATGTACTAAAAACTTCAGGCACAGAGTTTTGTTTATGCTCTGATTTTGTCATTGTGTTCGGAATTACAGCTTTGATTTTTAAAAATTATAAAACAATAATTTTATTTGTTTGAGTTAATATTTTCCAACAAAATCTCCGTTTTTATCTTTTCATATTTAATCTATTACACAAATTTGAAAAACAAATAAAATATAACTCTCTAGAATAGTATGATATATCTAGACATTTCTGATAATAATATTACATACAGTCCCACGATTCTTTCTTCGTTACCGATAGAAGTTACCACTTTTCTCAATGATATCGGCTTCACTTCCCTCCCATTTTGGCAACATGAAGAAACGAGGAGATCTTATCATTTCATATACTGTATATTTACGCAGACCAGAAGGTTATCCCACTCATGCTTCTATCATTTCATCTACTGTAGATTTACTCAAAACCTCCTTAAATCTACAACTCTCCAATCATGTTTTACATTTGCGGTCTACCATGATATATGGATCCATCGGAGTCCATAGACTAAACACTTTCAAACACCTCATCACATTCAAGCACGGCATTAAGGAATGATGATTCTATGAGCTTAGCAATTTCAATATTAACATACCATTTTGTGAAGGTAATGGAGACGATTGCCATCATACCAACATAGAAGTTCATGTTTCGTAATTATAAACAACCCAGGGCAATGCCTATCACAATTTTTACTCTAATTTACACTCACTTACGTTTTACCCTATTACTATTGCATATGTAGTCTATTTTTGTAACTAATATTTTTTTCAAACATCATTGGTGAAGTTAATGGCAGCAAGACTTTCAACAATAAAAGCCAAATCATTCAATAAAATATGAATTGACATGTATGTAAAGATTAATATAACTATACACTTACAAAGGACAACAACCTTTAATAACAAATTTTGAAAATAAAAATACACAAATGGTTAACACTCCGCGTGGAAAAACCAGTAGTATATATATAAAACAACTTTCCATGACATCATCTTGAGAAAAATGAGTGTACCATTTCTCTATACATGGAAGATAATTATAGTCCCTCTTCACAAAAAGTGCAATGGTATGTCGATATGTTTCTGCTCTAGAGCACTGGTGGCAAATTGCAAGGGTCTTCAAAATCAACATGTGGAAGTGAAAACATAATAGTAGAAATAAATCATGAATATCAGACAGAAATTCTAACAGTCCTAATGCTGCAAACATGTGCTGACCGGTTTTTGTATTTGAAGTCAGTACGTTTTCAGGATAAGCCGCTGCACTAAAGACAGAAATTGAAGGAGAGGTCTTGTAACCCATTACAAATACGTAACAATTGTCGAAATAGAATCGAATGATTTGTCTCACCAATAGAACACCGACGTGCACCTACAAGGACATACATATCAGTATTCCTAAGAAAATCCTCGAATCCAACAGGTAACCTTTTTTTAACATAGGGCCACTCGAGACTTACCGGAGATTGGAACATATATCATAGCCATTAATTGTTTCATTTGTTTGTAGAAAGTGGTTCGAGTTGAGATTCGAAGATAATGTTTATATAACTGAGGTGAAAAGGATACTGGTTCTGTTATGAAGGTAGGAGTAAAAGATCTAACTGAATGACGAATAACGACACTGAAACGCAGATTTGTAGGATTTAGGGATGAGTTACTGTTGAAACGATGAAGGAGATGGAAGAGTCGTTAGGTCGACATGACAACTACAAAACAAAGTTGACTATATTTGATGTAATGAAGTTTCAAAGATATAACAAATTATTTTATACTGTATAACCTTTATTTTCGGATTTTTAATGACAGTTTCTTGATTTGCAACAACAATATTTGATGGCTGGGAAGCTGAAGAAAGCCATTATAAAATGAAGAACCTTAACCGGAGTAGCAAAACCCCCATCACTTAACCGGAAACTTAACTGTTACCAATATCTCAATCACAAAACTGGATTAGTAAGTGATCAGAAATTTTAACGATTTTTATGAGTTAGAGAATATCCAATATAATATTTGATAAAAGTTCAAGAGTAATAGCAGTACATGCTCAGTTTCATTATTTTATTAGCACAAACTACATCACATGTCTACCCAAAATCAAATCATTTCTCGGAATCAGTTTGCATCTCTCTATAACTAGTACTTCTATTATTGAAGATATTAAGAAGACAGTCACAAGCTTGTCTTGAAGATGGTCTCTCCTGAGGATAAGTCTTTGTGCACTGAATCGCTATTTCAAGAACCTGATAAGCTTCTTCGCAAGGCAAAAGCGGTTTAAGCTCTGAATCAATCAGCTTTTCCCTCGCTGCAGAACCAGGTGGCATCTCAAGACACGTCTCCACCCATCTAACCATATTGGTCTCTTCATCAAACACTTCATCTGTTGGCTCTTTACCAGTCACAATCTCCATCAACACTATCCCCATACTGTACACATCGCTCTTCTCAGTCGCTTTCAACGAGTAAGCATACTCTTGGAAACATATACAAATTAGCGTTATCAGTTGAAAACAAAACCAAGAAACTCAAGAAAGATTTGTACCTGGTGCAATGTAACCATAAGAGCCTGCAAACAAAGTATTTGACTCGGTGTTGGTGTCAGAACTCTCAGTTATGATCTTGGCCAGTCCAAAATCTCCCAAGTGTGCTTTCATGTTGGAGTCAAGAAGCAGATTACTGGTTTTGATATCACGGTGAACTATAGGAGGAGCACAATCAAAATGAAGATACTCCACTCCTTGAGCCAAGCCAAGTGCAATTTTCAATCTTGTTTCCCAATCAAGAACATCCTTCTTCTTCACGTGAAGCCAGTCCCAGACGCTTCCATTTTCCATGTACTCGTATATCAACAGGTTCAACCCTTCTGCTTTGCTAGTGCAGTAACCCATCAGCTTAACCAAATGTCTGTGTCTGATCGTTCCAAGTGTCTTAACTTCTCTGTTAAAGCTCTTGTTAGACATCAAATCATCTTTCCAGAGAATCTTCTTCACAGCAATCGTCTCACCGTTCTTCAAATCCGCTTTGTAAACTTTTCCTGACCCTCCTGATCCAATCATGAACTCGTCGTCAAGGTGATGTGTAGCTTCCATAATGTCTTCCCACTTTATATCTGACTTTGCAGCTCCATTCCTGAAGAGAGGAGCTTGTGAAGAAGGAGAAGAGTTTGATGAGAATGTGCTGTTTCCACCTTGCTTGAAGAAGAGGACAACCACTAGTACCATCAAAGCAATAGCAGCTAATGAAGACAAGGCAGAGATGATAACTACGGTTTTTTCACTAAGACCTTGTTGCTTTGATCCACCTCTCTTGCAGCGACCAAGAGGGCTTCCACAGAGTTCTGCATTGCCTACAAAAGCATCAGCTTTCCATTTATTGAACGGTTTCTTTAACTTCCCGGTTAGGTTGTTGTAAGAGAGGTTGAGGTATCCTAAACTCTTCATCTCCCCTATTTGACCAGGAATATCTCCGACAAGGTGATTGTGAGACAGATCAAGAGACTCAAGCTTATGTAACATCGAAATAGTAGATGGAATATGTCCGGTAAAGTTGTTGTAGCTGAGATCTAAAGCACTCTGAAGATCTTGTAGCTGTCCAATCTCAAATGGGATGTCTCCTGTTAATATGTTTCTGGATAACCGAACTTCATAGAGCTTGCTCAGCTTGCCTATAGCTGAAGGAAGCTGACCTGAAATCTGATTCTTTCCGAGCTTAAGTACATTGAGAGCTTCCAAGTTCCCAATCTCTTGCGGTATAGAGCCCTTAAGTGAATTACCATCAAGAGATAGCACAAGAAGCTTGGTTAAGTTGAAAATCTCAATAGGGAGTGACCCGGTAAGGTTATTAGAAGAAAGCTTGAGCTCACCAAGCAATGGAAGCTCTCCGAGCCATGGAGGTATAGCCCCTGAAAGAAAGTTATCGCTGAGATCAATGCTAGTCAGATTCTTACACAAACCAAGCTCTACTGGTATGGTTCCTGTCAGAGAGTTGAATGAGATATCCAATAAAGACAGCTTACTGATCTTCCCAAACGTCCAAGGGATACTTCCTGTGAACTGATTCTTCCCTAACCTTAACCGATCGAGACTCGAAGACTTCCCTAGCTCAAGAGGTATATCTCCCTCGAATCTGTTGTCCGTGAGATCAAACGAGAGATAAGAGCTTGAACCACACAAGGGACTGATGGAGCCATTGAGCTTGTTGTTTGAGAAATTGATTCTTGTGAGATTCTTGAGGTTGATAAGTGAGCTCGGAAGGTTCCCCTGAAGAGAGTTGTTGTAAAGGTGAAGCTGGTCCAAGGCGGTTAAGTAGCCAAAGGAGGAAGGAATCGAACCGGTGAGGTGATTATCAGCTAAATCAAGAAGCATTAGTTGTTGACAGTTACCTAAAGTGGCGGGAATGTTACCAGAAAACTCGTTCTCTCTCAAGTGAAGCCAAGAAAGATCTTTCAATCTTCCAATAGAAGAAGGAATCTCTCCACTGAAACGATTCCCATAAGTATCAATCTGCTGCAAACTCGTGCAGTTCCCAATCTCAACCGGGATTTCACCTGAAAACCGGTTCTTATAAAGAAATAAACGTTCTAGTTTGCTGAGAAAACCGATCTCTTTTGGTAACTTCCCCTCCAAGTCATTCTGATACAGACCAAACTCTTGAAGATTCGTTAGGTTAGATATGGATGGAGATAACGTGCCCTTCAAGCTATTGTTGTGAATATTCAAAACCGTGAGTTCCACGAGTTGAAACAACGAATCTGGAATCTGACCAGTGAGCTTATTGTTCGACAAGTCAAGCTCTTCTAATGACTGACAGTTACTGATTTCTGTCGGAATTTCGCCGGAGAGCTGAGTTTCATGCAAACCCAGTAACTTCAGATTTGTGTTGTTAGAACATAAGCTCTTTGGTAAGGAACCAGAGAAAGGATTGTTCTCTAGAACAAGATACTCAAGCTGATTCATGTTCCAGAACTCTTCATGTATCCCTCCGGTGAGATTGTTCTCGGACAAATCCAGGGTTTTGAGATTGTTTAACTCGGTTAGTGTCTTTGGAATCGAACCTTGAAGTTTGTTGCCGATCAAATTAAGGTATTTGAGATTCCGCAGATCACCGAGTTGACTCGGTATCTCACCGGAGAAGCTGTTGTTTTTTAAATTGAGTGTCTCGAGGTTTACGAGTCGACTCAGCTCCGCCGGTAACGATCCGTTTAGGCCGTTCATCGCGGCGCTGAAAAAAACGAGGCTGGTGCAGTTACCTAACTCGGATGGAATCGGTCCCTCGAGGAAGTTATCTTGTAGAAACAGGTACTGGATCTGAACGAGTCTACCGAGTTGACTCGGTATTGGACCGGTTAGACTGCATGAGGCCAAGGCGAGCATCTTGAGATTGACGAGATTCCCGAGCGTATCCGGGATTAATCCGACGAATTCGTTGTTACCGAGTTTTAACGACTTGAGGTTCACGAGTGAACCGAGTTGACTCGGTATCTCGCCGGTGAGTTGGTTAGTGAAGAGATACAAAGTTTCCAAAGAGGAGGAGAGGTTGGAGAGAGCAACTGGGATGGGACCCACGAGACTGTTGGACGATAGATCGAGGTCGATTAGGTTATTAAACCGGCCAATAGAAGGAGAGATTGAACCGGTTAAGTTTAAACCAGAGAGATTTAAACCGACGACTACACGACCACCGCACGTGACGCCGGTCCAGTTGCAGAAATTGGGATCATCGGAACTCCAACTCCGGAGAACGTTTTCGTCTTTTGGGTTTGTGACAAGAGACATCTTCACTTCGAGTAGAGTTTGAAGATCGTTGGGTTGACCCGAACCCGACCCGATTGAAAAACAGAGGAAAAACAGAACAAGAAGAAGAGAAAGTCGCTGCATTGTTTTGCTTCTTGGTTCTTCTTCTTCAGGAAACAAGAAGTGTATGAAAGTGAATGAAGATTCTTGTGGTGATTAGTAGAAGTGAAACTAGTGTTGAAAACATAGAGAATTTAAGACAATTGTTGGTGTTTTTGGTTAAAGATGATGAAAGAGAGACGATTGGTCGCAAGAACGGTGCATGGGGGACTCTCTCTCTCTCTCTCTAGATAAAGCTTTGAGATCGGCTATAAAACTACATAGTATAGCCTTTTAAAATGACGACACGCGGGTCTCCTTGTCTATCTTCACTTGATTATTGACAGTGTTGTGTGTGTGTGTAATTAAAGGGAAATGAATGAAGCAAATGGGAAAGAGAAGACGAAGGTCAACGAGAGTCAGATGAGAGGCATTGGAAAATGCAATTGCAAATGTCATACATTTATGTTGCGACTGTGCCATTGTCTGTATGTGTTCTTCATAGTAATAAGATGTTTCGGATTAACTGAATTTCAGTTTTATTAGTAGCATTGAAATTGTGAAATGGTTTCCGAAATCCTGAATTTTTTTCTGTTGTTGCATTTATAGTTTGGCAATATAAAAAAGTAAAGTTTATCTTTGTTCTTGAGTTATGGTGTTTCCATTTATAAAATTTGAAAAAAATGCTAGTAGTATTTATTCTTTTTACTCCAGTTCATATAGAATATGATGTCGTGAAACACATTAAAAGAGCCGTAAATCTATTAGATGTTGTTACTAGATTTTGATCCGCACTTAAAAAGCACGAATTTATATTTCGAGGTTAAAAAGTTTTGTATGAATTACTATATAAGATAGTGTACAAGTCTGGAAAAATTTATCAGTAACCAAGAAATAAAACTATACCAACCCGAAAATCAAACACAAAAACTAAACTGAATTTCCATAAATAATCGAGTGGATCTTATATCTTAAAATAAAATGAAAAACAAAAACCAAACCAAGAATCGAATTGGTAACCAAGTTTTCAAAACACATATTATATACCTACAAATATTAATTATATATAATTTCTAAATGATCATATATCCTAAAATGCTATCTATAAATTGAATTACCCCAAAAACTAAATTATCCGAAAATGTTTTACTCAAAAAAATATATATATTTGAACTATCCAATATTTTTCATACACGATCCAGAGTTCGAATAATAAATATTATCCGATTTATCCTATATCTTTCATACCTCATCATGACTCGTGGTCAAACCGGTAAACCGATAATCATCTGTAATATGATATTCTTTATGTTCTTCATTTAATATCATCAAGGGTTCTACCAATTTATATATTTACACTATTTTCATTTTTAAAAAGTATAATACTTTAGTGTTTCAAAAAAAGTGATCGTAATATATCACAATATTATATTTTAAAAAACATGGTAAACAATCACGACGACTTATTATATCGTTGCATTGATTGATTAGCATTAGTTGATTGCTAAATTTTATATGTTATATTTATCAAATAAAAATACACCGATCTGTTTTTATTTTATAACTTTTATATGACAATAAAATTTGGAAGAGGTAAATTGCACTCACATTATTATACTAAAAGACCATTATTAGGTGTATTCATTATTTAAATAATATCTTATTATACAAATTTCATGTAAGTCAAAAATGTATTTGGATTTAATAAAGAAAATATATAGTTGGATTTTATATTTATTAATAAGTCAAAAATGATGAAAGATATCATTTTAATAGAATAGATATAAAAAGATGTTGTGTCTTGATCTATCCATTTTTAACCCTAAAGCTCTCTCCATTTATCTACAAAGTTCAATTGGATGAGAATTTTAGTTGTGTAAGTAATGATAATGTAAAATGAGACTAATGACAATGAAATAAATAAGTTATATATAATGAAACAATTTAAAAGAACTTATATGACTTTGAGCATGGCCAATGCAAGAGAGTGGTTAACATAACAGAACGATGACTTGGTTGAAGGGTATTTGTTCAATTTTTCTTGTGTTGTGAAGTGTGTTTAGATTTTTATTACTCAAGAAGCCCTCACATAAGAAAAGAAATGTAGCCTTTTTTTTACATCAAACGACTATTAAAACCGAAATAGATAAACCAACAAAAACTAGATTACGGTGAAAAGCGCGAGCCATCTTTGCTAAAAAATCTGGTTTCTCGTTTTGTGATCTTGGGATATAGATGGTCTTGAAGTCATGGAAACGCTGTCGGACCTGTTCCCAGGTGGTGAGTGATCCGGTTGGTAGAGAATCGAGCCAGCGAGCAGCTTTCCCATCCAGAGAGAAAGGGAACAGAGTACACTTAATGTAATCTGGTGGCACTCCGTTCGCTTTTGTGAACCCGCACATCTTCTCAAAGTTCTCGATATATGATCAATAGGGATTTCCGCAGGGAGCCCATTAAAGATCTTTCTCAGCACCAGGCTTGTGAGAGCAGGTTTGATCTCAAAGTCCTGACGAGTGCAGGGTGGAGGTGTGATGGCAGAGCGTGTAGCAGGTAAGTTGTGGAGGAGGTTTCTCTGCTCTATTGGAACAGCTTCTTCCCGCTGTTGTTCTTGTTGCGGCTGGTTCTGAGCTGCTTGCGCTGCAACGGCTTGCTGCGCTCGGATGGTTGCTTGCATCTGCGTCATTTGTTGTTGCATTAATGCGATTGCAGCTGCAAGTTCATCCTGATTGCATGGATCGGCCATTGTGGTGGTCGTAGGCCTTTGTTGACGGTTCTGTCTTTCTAATCTCGCTAGTTCCTTGTTACTGAATTGTTGTAATGGTCCTTGTGTATTTCTCCGAGTATGTCTACTGGTCATACACCTGAATCATGAGCTGCAACAAGAAAATAAAAACGAGTTAGATATCTTAGACTAGATATAAAACCGAGAAATAGAGGTAAAAATCTGGTCCCCGGCAACGGCGCCAAAACTTGATACACTAAAAATGAATCCTTGCTACTGTCAAGTTAACAATTGTAATTATAGTACTTTAGATTCAAATCCAGAGGATTAGTCTACATTTTATTTCTATGAGTTTTAAATTCAAGCTAAGAAGAAATTATGGTTTTAAGATTTAGGTGACTTAGATGACAAGTAAATAAGGATGTTTAAATGCGATTTGGTATGAAAGCCGACCTAGGGTTTAATGCGGGTATTGATTTAGCCAAACAATTATTCAAGCGCAGGTTTACACAATCTAGAACATCAGATCTCTCAACTGATCCAACCCACTGTCGTGGCGATGGATCCTTTGCGAGCCGGAAGGATCACCTAAGCTGTCGCTTGGGATCAGAGGCGGCTACAAGCCTTAGAGTTCATGTCCGATGTAGTTCACTTAATGCTCTAATATCTACTTTCGCTGATTAAAGACATTAAGCTCATTCAATATAGGTCAAGTTATCTCCTGCATGGTTAGCTAGGCGATGTACAACAGATCTAGCATTAAGTGATCAAGTTAATGCAAGCAATAAGATTAATATGAATGAAGAGTACAATGAATGATGCTTATCTATGTTTGGCTCGTTTATCAATACCCTAAAACCCTAGGTGAGCCAGATGACTACTCAATCATGATGCAGTGAAACAAAGACATTAAATCTGAAATAAACTACATAAGACAAGAGTAGAAAAACAAAGGGTTGAGGATGATCTTCTCTAGGAAAGATGGAGCATTTTCCCTTACAATTGTAAATCACCAAAACAAGTCTAGGTCTCTTGTCAAAATTAGCGTAAAAAAAATAGAAAATAATAGAGGAGGTCTTTTTATAGGGAGGCGCCAATAGGTAGAAGAAAATTAGGGCAACAGGGCTTTAATTCCTGAAATAGGAGTATCCATATTCGTCTGGAACAGTCATCGGGATCACCCGTCTGCATGTTCCGCTTGAGAACAGTCTCGGGACTGTTCTTCTTGAGTGTTCTCCGCAGGATTACTCCAAAAAGACATCTTCTCTTCATGTGCCCTTTCTTTACTCTTCTATCAACTCCAGACCTGAAAAAGACCACAAGGGACTAGACTAACACAGTTTAGAGTCTTGAATCAAATAAAAACATATATACAATGATGTGAAAAACACCATATATCAATCAGTTCTTCCAAATCGGCCATCCTTTTCACTCTCTCCATTGTTTTCACTCCTTAAACCAGCATCACCGGAACCATCCTCAGCGACATGATTCTTCTCATAAGACTCCTTTAATGGTTTAATAAAGTATGCTCGATTTATTTTTGGAACTTCGTCATCCTCAATATTACTTGAATCACACGGCTCCTTATGCAAATAGACTTGTTCCTGTTGTTTTACACCAATACCAGAGAACGTGACACACAAGGTTGTAGACGAACCCTTCCTCGCGTAGACCACAAAATTAGATACTTGTCGATCATTGCTGATAATAATGGGAGGATTTCCTCTTTGATTCACCATCTCATAATTGAACTCGACATTATGGTCCAGTCCATAATCTTAACACACCGTGATCTTAAGATCCTCCAACAGAGTATTAGTTTCTAATGTTACCATTTGACCACGCCTTTCTTTGTCTACCACGAAACTCCACTAGTAACTACAACTAAACATCCATACACCAGATTTAAGATAGATTAGAACCATGTTGTATTGATAGAGAAAAGATGGATATGTCGATGAAGAAGAGAGGGACACAAAGAACGAAAGAGAGAAAGATTGTGTGAGGAGAAAAACGTGGGAGAGAATATACTATGAGAGATTTAGGGTAGATTTAGTGTAGATTTAGGAAACACCATAACTGAAATATGGAAGTTGCCATATTTTCGTAGATTCTAGAATATTTGTTCTACGTCAAAAAGAACAATGTAGAGTGGGTAGGAAGTTTATTTTTCCACATGCGTAACATAAGGTAAAATGTAGTAAAGGTTATGACACATAAATAAGAAAAAATACATCGTAGAGTAATGGCTATGAATTATAATCAAGCCGATTGTAGATTAGTGTTATCTTACTAGAATATAACCTCACACATTTTAGCTAAGTTAAAATACATAAGAAACTTTTGTTTACGTTATATACTCTGGATATATCTGTGTATAATACCTAGTATCCGATTTCTAGAAGTGTAGATGGCTAGAATGCGTATTCTATCCACCGCAAGGACATAAAATAAAATATAATTTAATATTTTCTTAAAAAAATTTAAACATATAAGTAGTCGTACTTGTGTTTCTAATAGTTTTCATATTTTTCTCTATTTTAAATTTTAATTTACTATTTTTCCAATAACAGAAGAGTAAAACTTGTTTAAAATAATTCTAAATATCAAAAGTCTTAAATGGACAAACAAAAGTTAGAACTGTCTTTTTCTTTCCAGTTTTTCATTATTTAATCCTAAAACCTAAACAAAATGTTTATTTATTTGATATTTTGTCACTCAATTATCTATACAAACAATTGCTAAGTCAAAAGGCTTCTCTCATCTACTTTTGTCACCACCATCAAACTCGGCAACACATTGCTTTGTTCGAACTTGTTTCTCTTTGATATTTTCCCGATTTTATTGTAGATGTCATCTTTGACATTAACGCAGAAGCATCCACTGCTGAATTTTAATCACACCGTGTTCATACACAATATTGTGTTTTAGATATGTATATAAGTATGTTTTGTTTTTCATGTTCTAAAATGGGTAAGCTTAGCAATATCTTGTTTGGAAAGGGTGTAATGTCACATCCAATTTAGTTATTTGTAGGGATTGATAAAGTGTGAAACTCTTTTTACTTAGTGTGATGTTCTTATTTGGGTAGTTTATTCCTGAAGTATAATGTATTCTTAATTTTCATGGTTAATTGTCTTATGGAATGTAGTTAGGTCACTAAAATCCAATTGCTTTTATTTGTTTACATACACTTTGTCTAACAACATCATCTTCTTTTTTTGGCCCCTATAGATAAAACCTACCCATAAATAAGACAACATAGGTAATTAATCCCTCTCATAGCATTCGGCTTTTGCTACTTTTATATGATTTGGTTGATCACGTTCACCTCTAATTGTAAGAACACTTATTGTTAAAAGTAATTTAACATTTTAGTTTTACCAACAAAAAAGCATCTTTACGTGGCATAGTTTTGCATCTTTTAGATAAACGATTTTCAGATGAGAATATTAACATATGTAAGTTGTTTTTGGGATCAAACCAAGACTAAGTAAGCATCGTCAAAGCTAATAAAACTAGAACCTCTACCAGTTTCTGGGAAACGAAATACTAACAAACATATGGTATATATATATATATATATTTGTTTGACGTCAAACCAAACATATGGTATATATATATATATATACGAAGCTTTCATAGCTCAGTTGGTTAGAGCACCCGTTTAGTAAGCGGGAGGTCTTGAGTTCAACTCTCAATGAAAGCAATAAATAATTATTTTTCATTCTTTTTCCTAATTTTTTTTGTTGCAAAATCTTTCGAATACCACTCCCACTACTCTGCGAAGACTTTTATTTCTAATCCCCTAGTTTTACAGTCTCGCCGTCTCCGATTCAACTCATCGCCGTCGCTATTGTTTTTCTGATCGGTACGTTTCTCTCTCGTTTTTTTCTTCTCCGACGAGATTCCATCACTGTCAATGGTGAAAATGGTCCCTTTTTAGGTTTCCCGAGTTTTTTTTTAACTCGAGCAGGGAACGTGTTCGACGAAATGCTGATAAGAGTATTTCCTTGGACTCATGACAAAATGTATCATAAGATTTCGTTTCTAAGATTCATGTCATCCTTTAAGATTCGTCTGGATCTAATGCTGTTTTTTAGTTTCAAGATAGAAAGTTCCTGTCTTTAGAGACTAGCGTTAAAGAAACTGGACCCTAGTGTGTGAAGAACAATCGTTGCTTAGAGTTTGTACCTTTCTATGTGACATTTATCCATTTTATCTTTAAAAATCTTGTGATTGAAATGTTTTTGTATAACTTATCAACATACAATGTATGATTTTGCAAACCAATCAATCATGTTCCATTGTGTGTTTATTACTCTTATCAGGTGGGTTTGAAGGAAAGATGGCTAGTGGTAGCCTGAAAAGCCTTGTAACTTCAGCAGTCACTGTTGGTGTGACTGAAGCTAGAGCACGGATTTTCGGACATATGCTTAACCCAACAGGGCAGAGGTCTCCTCATAAGATCTTAAGGAAGAAGCTTTTTGGTGATAAGGTTGCAGAGTGGTATCCATACGACATTAAGAATGAGGATCCCAATGTCTTGGCTAGAGAAGAAAAAGAGTACTTCCTATAAACTTCTTGTTCTATTCATTTACTTTTTCCTGTAGTGCAAACTAGTGTAGTCAACGACATGTTATCAAGCATGCCTTAGAGTAGATTTGAGTAGAATGAAACAATGCTTATATAACATATTTCAATAAGCTCTACTTCAATTGCAAAGAGTGCATATGTAATTTGTGTTGAGTTGGTGGGGGTAGTTGATAGCCTTGCGTTAGTTTAGTGTAGGAGAATTGTAATCACCCAAGTGGTTGAATGGCCTAACAGCGTAAACGGAAATTTAGGCAGAAGGGTTGAGCATTTTGGATTGATTTAGGAGCTTGGTTCGGGCTTAGGAGAATTTATCATAGGTTCATTTTTGGTGGTTGTTTGCTAATGCTTCAGTTTGTTCTCTGGCCATGTCTTCCTTAATTGATTCATAGAGCAACAAAGGGACAATCATTTCTGGTTTGTTCGGTAGTATATGAAATTCAGGGCATGTGAACGCACGATTTAGTAACTACTTGTCTTATAACTTGAGAGTGGATTATGTTATGTGAAGGCTTATGCAGAGCTGTGTTCTGGCGTTTTTGCGGTGAAATGCTGCAAAGTAGCTTTAGGACAGTAGAATTGATTTTCCCTTTTTATTGTGGAAGATAGTTTATTTTTGTCTATAAATTTTCACTTACGATTGCCTTTTAATTTGAGTTTTATATGTTGTTATAGGCGCTTATCGAAGCTGGAGATGTTGAAGCGTCGTGACAAAGGACCACCAAAGAAGGGTCATGGAAGACGTGCCGCCAAGCGTAACAAGTAGAAAGTAGTGTTTGTAGCTTCCAAAAAGAGAAAAAATCTATGCACTATCAGTATCAGATTATTTTGGTTTAAATGTCAACTAAAATTTTTCCATTAGTGAAGTCCTCTCTACATAAAACATTCATGCTTAAACTGCGCATTAGTTTACAATGATCTCACTATGCTGAGACAAAGTTGAAAGATATTTGCTTCCCTTTTGACTTGATATAAACATTTGAAGATGGCTTTTGTTCTCTAATTATTTTTTTCTCTGCTTTTCGTTATTCTTTACTCTTTAGGATGCGCAAACTGATATACTTGTGTTCTGTCATATAACCCAAAATCGTGGATTCAGTTCTAAAGTTATGCGTATGAGTTGTCGATGGCAAAGAACATGTCTTTCATAAATGTTATATTGTTGCCATTTTTTGGGTCAAAAGTTGATAACATTCCACTGAACGGTAGTTTCGCAAAGTTTAGAAAAAAAAAAATTGAGATGGTGGTAGGTGTAACCTGTCTGCTAGTATAATCCACGTGTGTTAAAAACCATTAAGAAACATGTGGAGCTTCTTCATTTTTCATTCCATTACACACTCCCACCTAAACACAAAGATTCTTTAACGTGTTGTAGGACTGTCTGAGAGAGATAGAGATGGAGGAAGCTCTGAAGATTCAATCTTTGTTCATCTATCCAATCAAATCTTGCCGTGGAATCTCCGTCCCTCAGGCAACCGTAACTCAGACTGGTAACTTAAAAGAACAAAACCTGTTCGGTTTGTAACAACTAGTATGAGAAAATCTCCCTTTTAGATCATTTTCAATTTCTTGAATTTGGTGCGTAATATTGTTATGGGTTTGATGATTCCTGAAAAGGGTTTTGTTTGGATAGAAAATAGAACAGAACTTCTGAAAAAGTGAACTACTTTTTCAAAGAAAATGCTACTAAAGAGGTTAAAATCTTGATAAGATGCAAGATTCCGGTAAGTGTTAGAGATGGAATGTTGGACTATGAGGTTGACTTGATCTGTTGAAACTGATGTATGCAGGATTTCAATGGGACCGGTATTGGTTAGTTGTGAACTACAAAGGAAGAGCATACACTCAAAGAGTTGAGCCAAAGCTTGCTCTTGTCGAATCTGAGCTGCCTAAGGAAGCTTTCTTGGAAGATTGGGAGCCAACTAAAGACTCGTTTTTGGGTAATTACTCTGTTCAAATTTTCATAAACTCTTGTCTGAAACGAGACTTGAATTGACTGTCTTGATTATTTCACTTTTTTTGCAGTGGTAAGAGCTCCTGGTATGAGTCCGTTAAAGATTCCATTGACTAAACCAAGCTCTATAGCAGAAGGTGTGTCTATGTGGGAGTGGTCTGGCTCTGCGTTTGATGAGGGAGAAGAAGCTGCTAAATGGTTTTCTGATTATCTTGGAAAGCAAAGCCGTTTGGTTCGGTTTAATAAAGGTCTTAATCCTTGTTCTTGTGAATCTTTCATTTGCAACAGATTTGAATGCACAGAGTTGATCAAGTTATTTCTTAATACAGAAACTGAAACCAGACCTTCACCTCCTGAGTTTGCAGCAGGCTACTCTACAACATTTGCGGATATGTTTCCCTTCTTGTTTGCATCTCAGGTGAGCCATTAATGATAGTTACAGTATCAGATTAGTGAGAATGCACATTTGATCTTCTTTTTTTCTTGCTTGATGTTCTTAGGCTTCTTTAGACCAACTGAATACACTTCTTCCAGAACCGGTGCCTATTAATCGTTTTCGACCCAAGTAAAAACTATCATTTCATCCAGAGTTCTTAATCTCTTTGATGATGGTTGTTTCGTTTATAATCTTGATTATTCTTGTCTCTCTGTAGTTTTCTTGTCGATAATTGCGAACCTTTTGGTGAAGATCTCTGGGATGAAATCAAGATTAACGAATTAGTCTTCCAAGGAGTTAGGCTATGTAGCCGTTGCAAGGTGAGTAAGATGTGAAAAAAGAGTAAAGTACACTCAGATTCTCAACTCGAGGCTTTTAAAAACTGTTGTTGTTCATTCAGGTACCACTTGTGAATCAAGAAACTGGAGTGCCAGGTGTAGCAGAACCAACTGAAACTCTGATGAAATTCAGATCAGATAAAGTCTTAATACCAGACAAGAAACCACGTGGAAAGGTTAGATATTGAGAGACTTTATCAAGTTCTTGTTTTGTGTGGGAATAGACTTGTACTTGGATTCATTCTGATGGTTCGGATTATGACAGGTTTTCTTTGGTAAGGAGATGGTTTGGAACTGGAACATAGGCAACAGTGAAGGCAAAGGCAGCAAGACAATCAAAGTTGGTGATACCATCTCTGTTCTAAAGAAGATGCCTTCCAGAGCTGAAGCAGCTGTTTAACACAAAACATATTTGCTTTCTTTCATTTTCTTCTTCCTCTTCTGTGTTTATCTTCCTGTTATGTCTAAACTAAAGTTTAGATAGATGATTGCTTGCTTGCTCATCTAAATCAAACAAATACACTTGTTCTAAGAGATACATCTTATTGAATGTGTGATGATGTTTTTTCTGTTTGACTAATTTAACCCGTGCAATAACACTACTATGTATATTAGACTCTTACTTATAAGAGAGGTCTCTTTTAAAACATCTCAATAGCAATCACTCAGGCAAAGTAAAAAATATTCTCTGATATTAAATACAAAGATACATAAGAATATTAAGTACCAAAGCATGGATTATAATGTTTATAACTGTGCAACAACAATCAAATCAGACCTAACACAGCCGCCTTTGATCATATCTCCATGTCTTAGTTCTACCATATTCTCTCATAACATTATTGTGTCTTGTGACAGGAGGAGGAGAGTAGAAAAGGATGTTTCAAGAGATCCGCTGCGGTGGCTCTACGTGAGGGCTGCAACGCCATGCACCGCCTCAAGAAGTCGTTGGCCAGCGGAGATACAAGTCTGGGAAGCCTCCACCTATAACAGTATTCTCCCATCTTCACTGAATAGCCTCCAAACATCTCAAGCACAACACACCCTAGAGACCACATGTCAAAAGCCGGTCCAATCATCTTGACTCTGTTGGGTCCCAAAGACTCAGGGGGCATGTACGCCTTTGTACCACCATACAAGAACCTTGAATCCGTACAAGAAGGCTCTTTGGACACACCGAAGTCAGCAAGCTTGAGTTCCCACGGCTCTCCGACAGCCTTGGAAGGGAAGAGGAGAACGTTAGCGGGCTTGAGGTCGCAGTGAACGTAGCCGTGAGAGTGAAGAGCGTCGAGTCCTTGAAGGATCATGAGAGTAGCACGTCGGATCCTAACCTCAGGGATTGGTCGGCCACTGAAGTGGGAGATGAAGTTGTGGAGAGTGCCTTTGGATGCAAACTCCATGTAGATGCAGCAATGGTCGAGGTTGATGCCTATGTGAAGATTAGGGTTTGTGGTTTGGACGATGCGTGGATGGTTACGGAAACGAAGCATGATCCTATGCTCTTTCTTGAGATTCCCCATGTTAGCTATTGGAGTTGATTTCTGAGCGTGTAACCGGTTTTTGGAGTCTCTCATGAGAGCCACGGAACCGAAACCACCTTGTCCAAGAAAAGAGACAAACTCTAGTAATGAAGAAGATTGGTCAACTGCATTCGAAGCGTTGTTGTTGTTGTCGTCTTTAATCATCATCTTGGTCATACTCTGTATTTAGGGTTTTTGACTCTGATTATTTGTTTTAGCTTTGAGAAACAAGTAATCGAATCAATAATGCTTCAGAGAGGAGTCTATAGCCTTCTTATATAAGAAGCTACGTTCTTCACTATTTACTTTTTTATTTAGATCAACACTATTTACTTTTTGTTGTTGTTTATCTTGTTTATTTTTCTTTTTGTTGCTTATTTCCCCTTTTGGTTATTCCTCCAAGTTTAAATTGATTTTAAAGTTAGATTTGCATTCTTATTTATCTCATGGGTCTGTCATACGTTTTTTTTGTTGTTGTATCATGTTTAATTTCCTAGTTGCATCTTTCCTTTTATCTTATTTCTCAAAATTTAAATTGATTTTAAACTGATTTTTGATTGATCAATTCTCTCAAATAGTTCTTTTAATTTTTGTCACAAAAATAGTCTTAAAAAAAATAATCGAAGTAGCTTTTATTTTAATTTTTTTAATATTTACCTTTGTTAAGAAAATTAAACTTCACCTCCAAAACTTCAACCCATAAATCTAAACCCTAAATTTATACTAGCTAATCTATGGGATATAAATGTATATTTACATATTTTAATAAAAACATTTTGGTCATTTTTTTCATTAAAAAATATTTTGTGACAATTACCATTTTAAGACTACCCTAAATATTTTTTTTGGTGGGTCACATGCAGTTTATAATAACCAACAGAGCGGCAATGAATCTAGTTCAGTTGGTCTTCGGTTTACTTTCCTTGTCTGATCCAACAAGAATAAGCCATGTTAAATTACCAAGCCTAATTGGTTCAGGTAGTCAATAAAATCACCTCCATTTAAGAATAACTCAAGAATTAAATAATCTAAAATCATATATATATATATATATATATATATATATATATATATATATATAATGAAAGAATTTTTTCTCCTCTAAAACTATCCACATCATAAACTTCCTTAAATTAAATATAAAAATTTATCAATGAACCATTTAAAACATAAATATATACTATCAATTTTTTACTAAAATAAAAAATGTTTTTTAAAAAAAGTAGAAATCATTATGAAATTGTAACTATAATAGTGTATATAATAGATAAGCACACAAATTCCATGTTAACAAAGAGTAGACGTCCCTAAAAGTATTTTAATCATTATGAAATTGTAATATAATAGTTTATATAATAGATAAGCATATAAAGTCCATTTTAACAAAGAATGGATGTCCCTAAGAGTGTTTTTTTTTTCATTTTTTATGTATTTGATTTTAGTTTTTATAATAGACAAATATATACTATAACTTTTAAGTAAGATAAAAAACAAAAATTAATCTTAAAAACGTAAAAATCATCATGAAATTGTAACTATAATAGTGTATATAATAGATAAGCATAAAAAATTCATGTTAACAAAGAATAGTTGTCCCTAAGAGTATTTTTTCATTTTTCTGTATTTGATTTTGGTTTTTATAATAGACATGAGCATAATATATAGTTTTATAATTCGTATAACTCTATGAAACATTGTTATGCATTTGTTTTTGGGTTTTATAATAAGCATGAGCATAATATATAGTTTTACAATTTGTATAACTCTATGACATTATCGTGTATTTTGTTCAGCATTATAGTAATTAATTTACTTTGTATTGTTCAGCATTATATATATGTTTTTTTAAACATATAGTAATTTATGTTTTTAAAATTAATTTACTTTGTTTGTTTATGTGCCCACCTAATATTTTGTAACATTTTGATACAATGTTTTTTAATTTAAATAAAATAAAATAAAGAAACATTTTTAAAATATGATATTTTTTTCCAAATTATATAGTTTGCATACATGATGTTTCTCTTTTGTTTCAGTTAGTGTAATGTTTAATTCTATGGAGAACAACGAAAATGAATAATCGGCTCATGACTTGGAAGATTAAGTATTTTACGGACCACATAAACACTCTAAACCTTACACTGTAAATATGTACATTAATAAGCTAATTTAATGCTGTGAAATAAGTGAAGCGGTTCATAAAAACATTGTGATAAACAGACTAGAAAAAAGCTAAATAGATTTCATATACAAAATAAAGGTCAAATAGCTTCTTAACACTAAACGATAAACATTCTCGTATAATCAATACATCAAATTTATAAAAACAATAGAAATTATTACAAAGGGAAGAAGATGAATAATACTGACTAACCACAACAATAAAATCAACATGGTTCAATAATGATACAACAAAACAAAATTAGCAATTAATAAACAAATACCAAAAAATTAAAACAACAATCAAAACGTTGAGTAAATCTAGTATTTAAAATAGATGGCTATGCAGTAGATGTAGTGACTTCCTCTCCAAGTTTCGAGCCTTTTTTTTGTACACAAAGTGCAATCCCTTTCATTATTTAATGAGAGTACAATGCAAAGATTTGGTTCATTAGCTTTAGGCCTGAGCATTTTACCCGGACCCGAAAATCCAAACTAGAACTAACCAAAAAAAAAACGGTTGGGTCGGGTACGGATAATGTCATTTTATCCCATTGGGTCATGTTGTGGAGGAACGGTGGATCTTGGATTCGACCGACCCAAACCTGATAGGGTACCCGAAATACCCAAAACTTTTAGTATATATTAACTATATATTGGTGTTTTAGTATATTTTTGGTATTAAGATTTTTTAAAAAAAGTTTGGGTTTTTTTGGTATAGTTTTGGGTTGCATGTAAATTTTTAGATTTTTAAAAATATAGTTCAAGTAATCGAATAAATTTTAGGTATTTTTCATGTATTCGGATCAAATATAGGTCAAATTTTGGATATTTTGAGAATTTTAAATATTTTCAGATTTTTTTGTGTGTTTTTGGGTAATATTCGAACATGACCTGACATGACCCAAACCGAACCTGGCTCGGATCCTAACCGAAAAATTCTAATTACCCTACTGGATCCAACTATCTAAGACCCAAACCGATCCAGACCTGATTGGACCCGAACCGAACCGGAACCGACAAATTCTAATTACCCTATTGGGTCTAAATATCTAAAACCCGAAGGACGCGGATCCGAGAAGACCCGACCCGAAGACCCGAATTCCCATGCCTAATTGAGCTTCTTACAACTGTTCGTGTAATATTGGTAGTGTTTCTTGTTTTTTTTATAAGTTTGTTTTGTATTAATATATGTTGCAATTAATCAATAGAAATAATGGTCCAACAGTTTAAGAATAGTACATTTAAATACATCTCGAAAATATTACTTAAAGTATGTTTCATATAATAGTATTCTTTAGATATCATTTTTCTTCTTTTTTATGGTTCAAAATAACAGTCATTGAAATTAACCAGCCCAAGAAAAATTAAAAAAGAAAACAAATGTTTATTGATTAGTGTTTTCAAAGACACGTACAACTCTCGAAACAATTAACTAAACTACAAGCTTTGTCTACCGTCATATCAAACATTGAGAGAGAAAATGGAGGACCAAGCTCTAAAGATGATGAATCTTTGTTTATCTATCGGCGATCAAATCTTGCCGTGGAATCACTGTCCTTAAGCAACCGTGACTCAAACTGGTAATGCAAGAACATAGTAGTAATAAGATGTTTGTGGAAACTGATATGTAGGATTTGCAATGGGGACGGTATTGGTTAGTGGTGAACTATAAAGGAAGGGCATACAATCCAAAAGTTGACCCAAAGCTTGCTCTTGTCGAATCAAAACTGCCCAAGAAGCTTTCTTGGAAGATTAGGAGCCAACTAAAAATTTATTCTTTGATTAAACGACTCGCTAAAAATTACAAAGTTATGTACCAAATGAGACTCAAATGTTGATTGGGTTTGAGTCCAAATATGAGTCCGTTAAAGTTCCAAGTGACTAAGCCAGCTCAATGGCTCAAGGTCTATATCTATGACTATGTGGAAATTGGTCTGTTTTTGCGTTTGATGAAAGAGCAAAAAGCTGCAAAAAATGGTTTTCAGATTATCTTGGAAACAAAACCGTCTTAGTTAGGTTTAATAAAAAAATTTATAGAGAAATTTGTACAAATTAGCAAATTACACACATTGGATATTTGGGTTGAAATTTGGGGTTTGATTTGTTTGTTGGACTTTATGTTCATTAATTAAATCTTATAAACCAAATATATGTTGATCTTTTATATTGATCAAATATAAAAAAAAATATGGAATAATAATTTTACTCTTTTATTTGATCTTTTATTTGTTTGAATTGGTCAAACAATAATAGTTTTACTCTTTTATTTCTTTGTCAAAATATGAAATAAATTCACATAAAAATTGATAATAATTAAAATCTCCATTAGTGCACCATGGAGGTTTCATTTCTTTGTTTAAAATGAACTTTGTGCTTCTCATTATTTTTCTATACAAAGGCTTGTTAGCATTATAGAAAAATGGACATTCAACATCAAAAGTTTACTCTCTCTCACTTAGAATAGTTATGCTAGTATTTATTTTATTTTATTTTATTTTGTGTCTGAGAGTACAACACAAAAATAGGTTCGTTAGCTTATATTCTGAGTGATACATGAATAGTCGAAGTGTGGTTGTATCATGGGATTCTGATTGTGAAAACACCGTCACACTGCGGAGAATTAAAGAATTAAGGAAAGAGTGTTTCGCCTCCACATGAAATCGCTCTTTGTTCATCATATTTTGGTATTAAGTATTATATATTTTATTTCTGTTTTATCATTACATAAACAAATTATTCAGTTTGCAATATCGTAAAAATCATGGTCCTACAAAGCATTACACTCAAAAATTTGACCCAAAGCTTGCTCTTGTCGAATCAGAACTACCCAAATGTTGAC
>CAJHQQ010001249.1:0-106411 GCA_905132885.1 Moricandia moricandioides
CAACAGTTTTTCTATCCAAAATCACTCAAACCCATTAGGATTAACTATTACACACTTTCAAACGAAAAAAATTGTGAAAACATTTAATGCATAGTACACAAATTAACTTTTAGTGTAAATTTCGAAATAGACTCCATGTTCAGTCTACAACGTTGTAGACTTTCTTTTCAGTTTACATCCGTAGACGGTCAGATAGGTCTACTTTTTGGGTTAGTTTTTGCAATTGACCATTTTACGGGTTACTTTTTATAGTTGAAAAAAAATTGTGATTTTATATAAGCAGACTTTGTTTTCAGTCTACAACTTCAAAAATGTTAGTTTTCGCTATTGACCAGAATTTTTCTAGGATTTGACTTTCAGAGGTAGACTAAATATACAATCTACATGTTTTAATTTTTTTGAATGAGGTTAGTTTTGCAATTGACTATGTTTGACTTTTTAGGGGGTAGACTGAAATGAACGTCTACAGATTTGCAGACTTCGAAAGAAGTCTACTCTCAAATCCGACGAGTCAGTTTTGCATTTGACCAAAATAAAAAAATAGACTTCACGGGTAGTCTACATTTTTTTTTCGGGAAGAGAATACTGCATATGAAGTCTACATATTAAAAAAAAAATTATTTTTAAAAAGTTTTAGTCAAACACAAAACTAACCTTTTCAACGTAGTCAAAATTTTGGTCAAATGCAAAACTGACCTCTTCGTAGACTTATGTTGAAGTCTACTTATGAAAAGTCAAAAGTTCATTCAAATGCAAAACTAACCTCTTTTGCGTAGTCGTCTTTGTAGGTCTACGTACTTTTTTGTTTTTGTTGTCTAAGGTTAAGATGTAGACTGTCGGGGAAGGCTACGTTACAAAAAAAAATCCGTTTAGTCAATTGCAAAACTGACCTGTGCGTTGACAAATAGACTGCATTGTATGTCTACATAAAGGCGTAGGCATATAAAACAGTCTACTATCGCGACACAGATCTGAGAAACGACTTAAACCATGAAAATAGTTACTTTTTGCAATGTGAAGCTCATTTCCAGCCTTTTCAACTGTCCAAACTCCAATAATGACCAAAATGAAACATTTTTGATGATTCACAAGTGAAAAAACACGAAATTATGAAGTTTATGATTATGAAAATGAAGGTTAAGAGAGATTTTTAGATGGAAATGTAGAGAAAATGAGAGGAAATGAAGATTTGCTTGTTTAGAATGAGAAAAAAGTGGTTGAAAATTCAATTCTAAAGCTTTAAGAGATCAAAAATGGTGGTTAAAAATATTGATGGTGATGGCATAGTTGTAATTAAGAAGAAATGTTTAGGGTGTATTTGGTTTTTTGTATTTTTTGAAATTAATAAATAAATAAATAATAATGGCAAATTTGTAAACAATTCAAAAACTTATGGGTATTATGGAAAATTCAATGATGAATAGTAACTTAAAAAAAAGGTTGGTTTTGGGTTTAACTTGAATTTTTAAGTTGTTTTTGAAAAACCCCATCGGATGTGGTCTCTTCATATGATGCAGCATTAATGCGGATTTCAGTGTAATGATTTTAAACCACAAGCAAATAGAATATACTCATATTCTTGTTAATAAGTAGCTGTCTATTTAGTACATCATTGACTTCAATTTCTTTTATACATATTAAAACAAGGGATCTTAAAATAAACCAATCACATAAATATTTGAATAACTTGATAATAAATGCTTCAAGAAACGTAGATCTTAAAGCAAGGCATATGCTAACTGGAGGATGATGATAATGGATATTCCATTCTAACATATGCAAATATGATTAGTTTATTTGTTGTTCTCAATCCACGTATTTCATTTTCTCGTGTTCACGTATTCTTAGAGTAAATAAATTAAGAATCAGTTATCAGTATATGAACAAAGCAGGAAACCACTAACTTGCTGCCAAAAATATAAAAAGAAAGATTCTAAGCGTCTTAGGTTTCATGAATGATAAGATATCAAAAGACAGTACTACAAAAGAAATGGAAGATTCGAGTAAAACCCAGCTTTGAGTTTCAGATATAAGTTAGGGTGGACACATATCGAATACATAGTTTTTTGAAGGTATTTGTAATCGTTTTGTTTCGTCTGAATAATAGGTCATTCAATATGATTCGATCAGAAACTATCTATATATTCAACGTTCTAAATATTCGGAAAATGTTATGTTTTAAATCGGATATCCAATTCGATCCATACAAATAAAACAAAAAATTAAAATAAATAAAAAGTTTAAAATAATATAATAAATTTAATAAATAAAAATATGTAAAACTTACATAAAGTATATATAACAATTGTAACATATATGCATTTTTAATATTAATATTTGAGATTTGTTCATTTTTACAAATATTATATATTAGTATTTTATTTTGTTTCGTAGTTATAAATATCTAATTTTTTTTATTACAATCGAAATGGATAAAGAATCTAATCCAAATTACTACTCCCTCCGTTTTTTAATAATTGACGTTTTGGGAAAATTTTTTTGTTCCAAATTATTTGACGTTTTCAATTTTTTATGTAAAATTTATTACCAATTAATGTTAGATGACCAATGATATTATACATTCTATTTTATGATTGGTTGAATTATGGTTAGATAAATAATTAATGATGAATTTGTTAAAAAAAATGATAAAAAATTAAATATTTTTTAATTTGTATGCATAATTCTAAAACGTTAAATATAAAAAAAGGAGGAAGTATTATTTTGAACGTCCCCTCTTCTCGTGAAAACTGGTTGACTTGTAGCAAAGGCAAAGAGGAACTTTCTACGACTTTCACACATGTGACACTGCCGATGTTGTTTTATCAAGGTCCTTAAATGACATCACGAGCTAGGAAAAGGGACTATAGCTTTTGTATTATAGTTTGATATATATAAATTAACTTGCCCGGTAGGTGCTGGGCAATTTACAAGTCCACTTGTCCCATATGGAAAAAGTCTAATATATATATTTTTTAAAAGTCATCACTAGTTATAAACACAACTATCGATGATATTTGAAAATCAATTGATAACTAAAAATCCTAAAACCCATAAAAATCAATTTGTATCTAACTTTTGTTAACCAATTTTTACCCAATTTCTAAAATGAATTTCCAACTAAACAAAACATTTGGTCAAAACTAAAGCTAAATAAGAAAGCTACATTTGTTTAAAGGTTTGACTAAAAATTTAAGGAAAATTTTCCAAAACAAAAATATTTTTAGCATTTTCGTCCTCTTAATATAAAATCAATTTTAGTTTGTTCCTATAGTGTAATCTCTTTTCATAATCCAAAAATGAGCCCTTGATTAATCAAATGATATAATTTTTTTAATTATTTTAAATACTAAAAATTAAAGTAAAAAAAATTAAAAAAAAAAAAAAGGCCCAAAAAGTTGACAATTAAATTATTTTAGATAATTAATTTTGTTTTCTTAAATAAAAATTAAATTAATTTAAATAAAAATTAAATTACTTTAAATATTTGACAAGTAAAAACAGTTAAATTACTTTAAATATTTGAAAAAAAATTACTTTAAAAATTAATTTTGATTTTTTGACACAAAACGTTGAAACACTTTTTAGGAAAGTAAAAAGATTTCCAAATATTTTTAGAATATTTTGTAACATAATTTTTGGAAATATGGTAAATCTTATCCATAAAATGTAGCTTCTATACTGTGTAGAGAACAAACAAATAATCAATATGTATATACTACCATATGTAGACTTTTGACTTGTGTTTAGATTTCGTATTCGTAAAACTTTAGAATTTCTCAGAAAAGTATAAGATGCATTCAGAATAAATGTAGTTATCTTTAGAATGCGTAGACTTCGCATTTTTGATATTTAGAATTTTATTTAAAAATAAATTATTGATTCTAGAAAAAATAGAAAAACTTGTTTAATTTGGAATCAATTTCTACCATATCGTGTTTCCGTAGAAAATAACATCTTCTTTCCGTAGAACATAATTAAAATTTTTAATTTAACAAGTTTGTAACAACAAAAATATCAGTTTGTGTATATTAAAAGGGCAAAGATGGTGACTTTTTTTTTTATTTTGACAATTTTCCCAAAATTTATTAATGATTCTACATCAGGAAATATGAGTTCAAACCTTATAGAATGCAAATTATGCATATATTGTCGAGAAAATGGTTACGTGAGATTTTAGCATGGTGCATGTTTTACCACAAGAAGTAGATTTCGCATAACATGTCAAGATGGTGTAGTTAGAAGTGAATTCTGACATGTAGAATTATCGACTGTGGTATCATTTATATATATTTTCCATAGTTTGTAATTACATAAATTAATCAGACATTACAAAATAAAACCGAATAACTGGAGAAGCATGTGTACTGGACTAATATCTTTCGGTTGCTATTCAAATTATATACTTTTACAAAGATAAAAATCTTTTAGAATCTTTCGAGAGACATTATAATGGAAAGATAAAAGAAATCTCATTAGAAATAATCAAGTTATGAAGACCACATAATGAGGTTTCGTTATGCACAAAGTTATCGAGTGACTGAACTGTGTGGGAAATATTTGTTTATAGTGTTCAGCAAAAATGACTACTGAAATGAAACAAAGGCTTTAGAAAAAAAGATAATCTTGAAGGCACAGCGAGTAGATACTGATTCTTCGTGACAATTCTTCAGCATTTGAATTGCAAGCAAATCAATAGACAGTCCTTTACCAATGATGACTGGTGTAGTAGAGGTATGCAATTCTATTCAGTTGATTTGAAATGATCTTAGTAATTATTTTATATATCACGTTGCAGTAAAACAGACATGTAATCTTTTATCTTTCTAGCCTATGATATAATAATTTATAGATGAGGGTTAAAAAAATTACCCTATATGATATTTTTACTCTTTTATTTCATTATAAGACACTTTATACTATCAAGGTAGTTTTGTAACTAAAACTGCAAACACTCTAACTATATATTACCTCTTTTAATTCTTCTGCTGACTTTTACTCCCACTTACTCTCTCTCCTACGTGAACTATGGACTGTCACACACACACACATATATATAATGCTACATCTATTTACATTTTTTTATTTTGTTTGAATTTCAACTACAATAATTTTTTATTCTATCTCTTTATTTAAAAAAATAAATAAATACATAAAGAAAACAACACAAAACCAATTGTATTTATAAGTCAAAATGCATTTACTTTAGAAAAAAGAATATATCTATATTTTACCTCTATTTATTTTTACAATTTTTTTCCCAAACCTCAACATTTTTTTTTGCAATTAGTAAAATTGGAATCAAATATTTACATACCAACTAATCGAGATACTTTTCTATAACTCTCTTTGATATATCAAAACTATAAATTCAAAATATCAAAATTGTATTTTTGTCAAAAGTATCAAAGTTATATTTTTCATTACAACCATATATTTTATTTTTGGACAGAACCATAAATCTGATTTTGCAAATAAACCATATACCTAAATATTTCACGTAAGACCAAATTGGTGTACCGTTGTACATGTACATATAAATGTACAAAAATAATCATATATTTTTGTGTGCATAAAATCACGTGCATATAAATTAATAGGGCATGATATTTACCATTATTGTGCAATGATATCAGTCCTATTTTAGAGTCTATTATATGTGTTTGGACTATGTTTTAGAGTATTTTCAGGTTCATGTACGTTCTGGAGAACTTGACGGTTCTAGAGCTTTTAGAATTGCAGAACTGCGCAGATGTATCAGATGTTTATCTATGTATAGAGACCTTCCCACGGTGTGATTGAGCTGATCTTTTGAAAGAAGATAGAGCTTTGAGTTAGATTTCCAATGCCACCAATTTGAGGTCAATCAGGATCCTACAGCCAAAGTTATGCTCGTTTTACTGGAGAGTGGTCGGTCTGCCTCGCGAGAGGAAGCTGTCGAGAAGATAAATGAGTGTCGATCGACAGAACATCCTTGCTGTCGATCTATGGTGATCCCAGAATACATGCCCGAATTAAGCCCATAAGCCATCAAAAATTACCAAAATACCCATGGACGACCTAAAACCCTATTTATATGTTTCTATGCCATTGTTTAGGCACCAAGCTTTATTCTATCTATTGTTTTAGAGTTAGGAGAGAAGGGAGGAAATTCTTTAGAGTCCTCCTAGAACTCCTTTGATTCTTTATTTGATTTCTATTATATATCTATTCTATTCATCTATGATTTCTGTGATAAAGATCATGTCTGAGTAGATCTCTTGTTAGGTTTAGGGTTCAGTAATCGTATTGATGGATTAGCCAAACAATATAATTTCTAGGGTGATTATTAAATCTATCAATAGAATTGTTTTTATTGCTTGTGTTCTAGAGTAGCTAACTAGAACCTTGATCATAGGATAGTTAGGCGCAAGCGAGAGCATGGTCTACTACCTGAATTAATCATGTGGAGCTAGGTTGCTAGAACCAAACGCGGGTTGATTTAGTTAATCTAGTGAACTTATCGAATTAGGTAATAAAGCTTGACTCAAGAGACCATCGATCGTCGCAGGCTCATTGCCATCGATCGACAGTCATTCCGTGTCAACAAGCGAGAGCTGAGACATCGGACTTAGTCAATAGATTGGACGCCGCAGAGAGAGCTGATCGTCTTTTACATTAGATATCGAGTTCTATGATTGATACCCTTAACTTCTATCCTATATAATCCACTTGCCTGAAACCCTAGATCCAGCTATTTATTATTATTGTTTACTTGGCAATCAATCAATCATCTGCTATAGTTTATTTACTACTTATAAATCTATTTACCTAGTTTAATCGCGACTGTATTGATTTTATTGTGTGTCCACGCTCCCTGTGGATTCGATCCCTAAATACTACAATTCAAATTTGTATGGTTAATTTGATAGAGTTTGCATTGAAATACATAAAAAAACCCTCATGTCATAAATATACAAGAATCACATACAATGTATATTTTGGATTTTCAACCAGAAAATTTCATTTGCAGTTTTATAAAAATGTATCATCGACGCGATTTTCAGTTTAACTTGATCTATTTTACTATGCATTTTTTTTGAGTAAGCATGCTCTCATATTGAAACAGATGAAGGGACAAGATTTTACCAATTTTTGTCATCTAAGTTAAACCTTTCGTACATAGGTTTCAATGCATAGATTTGTGCGAATGTAAAATCTTCTTATGTGAATCTCGTTTCAACGATCTGTTTCAATATGAGAAGATGTTTCCATGTAAAAAAAATATTATTTTGTGTACATCTGAGTTGTGTACACTATATGATGTGTACATGGTAGTTTTTTGAGATAAGTGTAGACCCAGCAAAATTTGTGATGAAGTTGCATACATATAGGTGGACTAGCAATTGTTTAATGAAAATGCCAAAATAAATAACAAAATAAATCAAGTCAAATGATGGCGTATATAAAAATAAGTGTACCCATAGTTTTGTGTGTTATTCTTATCTAATGCTTATAAGAATTTTTAACATTTGATTTTAAATTATTGAGTTCATTTTAGGATGCATTTTGATTTTTCTGTGCATATATGTACTCAAATGCATTAACATAGGTTAATTTGAGGATAAATCAAAGAAAAAAATATTTATTTATGAAGGTTTGGAAACGAAAATAAAAGTAAAAGACAAAGAACCATTAGTGAAATTATAAAGGTTTGAGGTAAAAAATATATAGAATATGATCTAAGTCAAATATCATCACGTGTACACATATATATTTTATTGTCCACATGTACAAAGTTTTTGGAAAAATCACATGTACACCGTTATATTTCTACATTACTCAATTTATGATATTTGATGATTTTAATGTTTTTAGTATAGTTTCTAAATTGATTTTGAGTATATATTGAATTTGTTTGTTTAGTATGCATATCACATGAGATAAAAATTAAAAATTGGAATTTTATGTATATATATATATATATATATATATATATATATATATATTACATTGTCCACATGTACACCTATTTCACAAAAAAAATCACATGTACATCTATTCATTTATACATTTATGATATCTAATGATTTTAAGGAGTATATTTTGAAGTTCATTTTGATCATTTTAGGTTTTATTTTGGTGTATTAATAGCATTTTTTTTGTTCATTTCATATCACGGAGGATGAAAATGTAAATCTAGAAGTTTTGGGGTCAAAACGAAATGATGCAAAATCTGAGGACCGAATGTGCAAAAATGCCAAAGTTCTCCATTAAAATAAGGGCTAAATTGCATACTTTGAAGTTTTGGGGTCAACTAAATAGAATGTATCTGCAAATCAAAGAGTTTGGGAACAAAATCAAATGTAACCTAGGTACTCAAGGACTTAATGTCAAAATAAGAGAGATTTGACTCTTGTTGCTTGAGCTTTCTCTCTGCGATTGAAGTTGACGATGACGAGGAGTGTAGAGGCTCATGCAAGAATCTCGCTGTGGTTAGGGACCTAGGGTTACATTCTTTTGAAATCATGACTCAATTACATTCACGACAGAGAGTTTTGTCGTTTTTGCTCAAACTCATAGTAGATGAAGAAGAAGCAACGCAAATGTATTTTTGTCGAATCGCGATAAGAGGAGAAATGAGATTAGCGACTCATCATCTTTCTTCTTCAAGCTTGAAAAATCTCGTCATCTTTATTTTTTAGGCTTGAGTAATTTCATCTAGAGTTGTCATTTTCCTTCTGTATATATAAAAAAGAAGCTTTAGTTAAGAGTTTCTACAACCAAAAGCCCCCAACAATTAAGAAGCTTTAGTTAAGAGTTTCATACATGAAATATTAGATTATGTACCAAGTGAAATGATTAAGTATATGTTACCAAACTAACAAATTTTTTTGAAGCAGTAATCCAAAAAGATTAGAGACGAAGTTTAATGTCTTTGAATCTTTCTGGACCAAAAAAACCATAGATGAAGTGTGAAGACTAATAAGATAGATTTCTTATTTCTGAATGTTCTACATAGATTATGTCAAATGGCATTCTTATGTACACATAATTTTTATTATCCACGTGGACATTATGTTCTGCTGTCCACATGTACACCCAATAATAAATATTCACATGTACACTACTTTACAAAATCTGTCCACAAATATGATAAATTTTGACTAAATTTTTATAATATTTGAAGATTTAATATTTTTTTGAGTTCTTAATAATTGAATCCATCCGGACCCGTTACATACCTTAAGATTATAGATATTTTAACTACAGATCTGAATCAATCCAGACCAGATTGAACCGTAGAAAATTGAACCAAATTTTTCTAAATATGTAGTTGGATCCAAATGTCTAGAATCCAAACGACCCAAACCCGAAAGAAACCAATGTGAATCCAATCCAAAAAATGAATGCCATGACTAATTAAATTGTTAATGACTAGAAACATGATTTTCAAATAATTAAATTGGGTCCGAGTTCAAAGCACTAATCTGTTGTTTTTTTTTGTTTCTTTTTATTGAGAGTTAAATTTGTAATTTTTTTTTCATTATCCCCTTCCATGTAACCTACTTGCGATTTATCAAGCTCCAAAGATGGCCACCTCCATTTTTTTTTCCATATTTTTCACTAGTTTTCATCATTTTTTTACATATCTAAGTTAGATTTAGATTTTAGATTTTTAGATTTAGTTGCATCAACTAAGAAAATATCAAATTGATGAGTACAAATGAAACATTTGAATAAGAGTTAGATCATGTCAAGCTCAAAAATCCCAGATGAGATAGGCCTTGTCCTGTCAATCTCACTATCTCTTACTTTGATATGCTGAAGTAAACTCGTCGTCGAATTAGACTCATAATGGTTCTCATCAAAAACTTAAGCATCTAAAATCTGGTGGAATTTTTTTTTAAAAAAGTTAAGAAAAAGAATGTGAGACCTATTAATTACAGTTTAGTTTTGTTTTCAACTAGAAATATAAATTAAAAATGATTAGATTAGAAAAAGTGTCTTAGCAGTGCAAAGTGTCCTATAGTGTTATTATAAACTTGAAAAGTGTCATATCATGTAATTTTTTTTTAAAAATTGCTGAGTTAACTCCTTTCACTAGAAACAATGAAAAAGAACGAATAACAATTGTATACTTTTTACGAGAAGATTTGAGTCAATAAAATTAAAACATGAAATCTTTTTGAAATCCCCTTTAGTTTTTACTGTATCACAATAATTCTAATGCTTTTTAATTATAACTAAAAATATGAAAACAAAATATTATGAATCATTAACGTCGGGAATATGCCAAAAATATTCTCAATTAACTAATTACATAACAAAAGATAGGATCACTAAGCCATGCTTCATAATTGGAAAAACGAGCACCTTGAAAATACATGCCACTCAGCCAAAGATGTTTTTCTTTTGTAATTATTCACACGTCCTTGCACTATCTCAAACAATGCAAAGACATTGCATTACACCTTATACTATTATTATCTTACATAAAATTAAACTACAAATATCACTTATGTTTTTTCCTTAATTAACCACAGGTGTCCAGCGGGTCCAAGACCCAACTGGCTATTTTTTCTAGAGACGTATCCAGCAGTGACATGTAAGTCCGGTTTCTCTACGTGGGAGTTAGAGACCCACGCCACCTAAAAGAGCTAATAATTTCGCACTAGAAATAAATTGATCCTTGGCTGGGACCAACATGACAACTCCTCATCTAGTAAACAAACAAGACATCGACATACTTTAACTTAGTGCCTGTGTAGTATAATATAACTAAAATGTACATCCTAAAGAAATCATGGTCAATATTAAGGAACTCACACATTCATTTAAACTAATATCAAAATCTCTCACATACCTTGATTTTTTTGTCATCATCCACAATAGCAGCATGTGGTGGTCGAGTTTGAGTTGTTCTAAAGAGACGCTCAGTCTGGGTACGTTGATATGATCTACATGGAAAATAGATCATCACTGCTTCTTGCCTCTTTGGCAAGGGATTCTGCCCGCAAGTTCCTGGTCATGGGGATATGAGAGATGTTGAACCCCAAAAATGTCATGTAGAATGAGGAATGAGACTAGATCAGAGGCAAACGCTGGCCAGTCAATTGGGTTTGCAATCATGTCCACCAAATTAGAACAGTCTGTCTCCACGTGGATCGTGGACACTTGTACCTCATGTAAGTAGAACATCTCCCAAAGAAGTTCTTCCATCTCATCATGTAGGGCCGAGATACTTTGTCGGCATCCTTGCAATCCAAACTGTTAAACTCCCATTTGGTCCCTATTGATCCATCCAAGTCCACTGACCTTACCATAATCGACCCATGAGGCATTAATTGACAAGTCGGGATTTGGGGTTCCATGGGGAGAATCGAACTGGCATCCTTGATGTCGATCAACAACCCACTCGCAGAGTATTGGCCAGCTTCAAGCCCAAGTCAAGACGAATTATGAGAATGCCCCTAGACGAGTTTTGACCTAGTTTATATGGGTTCTGCAATTGTTTAGGCAGAGAAGTGACAGAAGAAAAAGAAAGAGAGACCACATTTTATTTTAGAGCTTTTAGTTTTCTTGTATTGAGTTATTTAGTAGTTTAGGGAAGAAGATCTGAACTCATTCAGAGATTTGTATTAGAATCCCCTTTATTATTCTATGCATTATATTATTCGGTTCATCATGTTTTCTTTAATCATGTCTGAATAATTCACTTGTTAGATTTAGGGTTCACAATGGTACTGATGAATTAAACCCAAAATAGGATTGCTAGGATGAAGTAGTATCAATCTTTTGAATTGTGTTTAATGCTTGCATTCTGGAGTAGCTAACTAGGAACCTGAACTTAGGACATGGACAACTACGAGAGTAGGTTCTGTGTTAGAATTGATTTCATTGAGCTAGATTGTTAGATGCATGCGAGAGCTGGTCTAATTAACATAGTGGAAAAACTTCCTGTCTGATTAGCGTCGATCGACGTCAGACCTTAGCCCTCGATCGACGGTGCACTTCTCTGTCCGCATACAAGAGTTGGGACAAGAGGGGGTCGAACTAGTTAACTTTTATTGTTCTCGCATATGTATAATTTTCTGTATCCTATCCATTATAATTCACTTGCCTCAAACTCGAGATCTACCGCTTTTCTGTATTTGCATTCACTTTATTATTTTAGAGAATTTCCTATTCATGAAAGACTTACAACCAGGATCACTATTTATAGTTTGCCTAGATTAACCATGAGAGTTATAGAAATCTATTGTATGCTCTCTCTCTGTGGATTTGATCCTTAAGTACTACAATTTGACCTCGCTTGGCAAGATTAGTTCGTAGGGTTAATTTGATTGATTCCAATATTAAGAACACAAACCTTAACCCGTACGCTGTCAAATTTGGCACCGCTGCCGGGGAGCAAGGATCATCATTAGATTTATTTTCTAGGTTTAGTCTAGGCTTTTTCATTACTGTAATTTAATAATAATTTATTTTTTATTGTCTTACAGGTGCATGCCCAACAATACCATAAGCAATAAGAACCATGAATTAGTCTTCTTAGATCAAATTGTAATCGAACACTCAATCCACAAAAAGATACTTCAAGCATCGATCGACATCAGCATTTAACCGCCGATTGATGCTTCTTCACGACCAACATCGATCGACATCACCAACACGACATTGATCGACAATAGTTCACGAGTTCAGATGGTTGCGACTTTAGTTTTGGTCCGAGATGAGAGAGGAGACCTGTATGACCTTGAAGGTCATCTACGTAATGCAACAAGTCAAAGAATTGATGATCAGGGGGATGAAATCCATGAACTAGAAGTACAAGCAGACGCTGCAGTAGCTAGATTTCAAGCTAATGCCCAATCTGTTTAACAGACACTGGCAGACTACAATCGTCTAGACGAGTTCTATGCTAACGATTCCGCTATTTATCCTCCAGCTTTCCATAAGAACGATTTTGAGATTAAATCATCCTTCTTCGCACTTGTTGCGTAGACACCCTACCATGGATCACGACATGAGCATCCAATGGATCATATGAAGCGGTTTGAGGATCTTGTATCTGCTATTAAAACCAATGGGTTCCCTGACGACTATCTGTTTTGTAAATTCTTCATGTACTAACTTGTTGGAGACGCTTCACATTGGCTTAAGCAGTTACCACCAGAATCTCTAACATCTTGGACAAACATCAAGAATGCGTTCTTTCGCAATTTCTTTGATGATGCGCATAGGACTTGAGAAGCATAATAGCTACATTCACGCATGAATCTGGATAATCATTCATAAGCTCTTGGTTCAGATTCAAGTCCGACCAGAGAGACTGCCCACACCACGGTTTCAACGAGGTGCAGCTACTTAGCACCTTCTTCAGAGGTATTGATCTACAGTACCAGATGGCTTTAGACACAACTAGAGAAGGGAATTTCAGCACTAGGAGTCCAGAAGAAGCAACAAAACTTATTGAGAACTTGACATCTAGTAATAACACCAAGAACACTAATTATGAGAGGAAGACATCAGCTCCAGTTTTGAGCAAGGAGCAGATAGATGAAGTCAAAGCAAAGCTGGACAGTGTTCAGAAGTTTCTCAGGAAGCAAGAAGTGAAATCCATAGAAGAAGAAGAGAAAGAAGATGTGAATTTCATTGGTGGAAACAGTTTCCAGGGATAGGGAAATCAAAGCTACAACAAAAACTTCTATGGTGGCAACAAAAACAACTTCAACTAGGGTTCACAACATCAGAGACCTAGCAACGACTATATGACCTTTGGATCTTCTTATCAGAACCCGCATCCAGAGACTCAGGAGAGCAAGTTAGAAGCTATGGTTGACATGTAAGTTAGAACCCACCTCCGAGTAGAAAGTGCTATGTCTTTTGGTAGTTAACCCTCAGAGTCTGTAGCTCCGTGTGAATCTTCGAACATTGATCGACGTCGAGATGTCAACATCGATTCGATGGTTTTCAACAGAAGAACCAGTTTGTCTACCAAGTCTGAATGCAACCTTGTTTGTCAGACATCCGAGTATGGGGACTACAGAACAAAACGCTGATACACCTTAGACAATGATAGTTAATAAGGTAACAAAAACACAATTCAGAAGGAAATAGAAGATTCCTAAACATCTGTGCATAGAAGCAACTGACAAAGAGATGGATGTCTTTGCCAAAAAAAGTTTTTAAAAATCCTTTAGATACTCAATTTGATGAAGCGTACTATACTTATAGATTGTGGATGTTCTCTAGGAAATCCAACGAGACAAATGAGGACATATAGCGCATGTTCAATGGCCTCAGAGAGAAGTTGAAGCAGAGGATCACTCTCAAGACGAAAAGTGACCCTGGAAAGTTCGTGGTTCCAGGTTTTGTCAAAGGTCACGAGTATCCCAATGCCCTCTGCGATACTGGATCAACAATCAGCATCATGCCTAGAGCTATGGCAAAGAATCTGAGCCTGAAAGTGGAGCCTTCCAGTGATTCATTCACTTTTGTGGATTGCTCCGAGGTGAATTCAGGAGGGATAGCTAGAGACGTCCCAATGCATATTTTCAATGCCTTAGTCCCAGTAGACTTCCATGTGATGGATATCAAGATTTACTGGAACTCTTCCTACTCCTTGGAAGAGCATTCATGGCCACAGTGGGAGCTATCTGTGACATGAAGACAAACAGTTTGTATTTATCCTTAATTAGATTCAAATAATTTTTATGAACCTATTAAAGTCAAAAACAAGGCTACTCTGATAAAATTGGGTGATGACCTAGGCTTAATTGTTACATGCTTATGCAATTACGAGCAAGAGGAGGATTCTGCGGAGATAACATCGATCGATACCCAACCCTTGACATTGATCGACGACACCTACATACATACACTGCACGAAACCCACCCTTCAGAATCGATCGACACCTAACTTCACTAATCGGTCGACGCTTTCAGAATACAACAATCGGTCGATTTCAAACCTCAACCATCAACTAACACTCATGCCACATATCATAACAAAGAAGAAAGTCCAGAAGACATTGTCTACACTGGACAAAAATACCGTGAGATGGCACCAGAGAACACCAACCCAGATTACACAAAACTTTACCTAGAAGAAGAAGCTGAGTAATACATTTGAGTTCTGGAAGTCTAGAGACTTCAACTAGTTGAACGAAACCAAAGATCCAGCATCGATCGATAAGACGTGTCTACCATCGATCGATGGTCTCATCGAATATAGATCCAGAGCTTTTGACAACAGCAACAACCGAAGAAGATTTCGTTGGGAGAAGAGAGATGAGTATGGAGTTTACAGAGATGAGAATGACAATGCACGAGCCATGGATGGCAGATTCATCAATGTGTCTAAGGAGGACATCATAAAGATTCTTGAGAGAGCCAACATGCATGAATATACTCATCTATGTTTGCCATAGTATGCAACAGACATTCACAGCGCCAAACCAGACACATTTACTTACATGAGACAAGAAGTTGACCACATGGTACAAGGAATTTACAGATCACATGAGATGATTATGGATGACTATTACAAGAGGCTTGATGACCTGTACCACCCGTTCAACAAAAACTTTGGCTGGTTAACCACATGCATGGAAGAGATGAAGCAGAAGATGGACTACACTCATCAGATTATTCAACAACCACAATCAACTGGAGCAGTTAGTTCAACATCGGCAGACGGCAAAACTAGGTCATCGATCGATAGTCATCACACAACATTTAGGCAGAGGTTGGTATCAGAGCAGTTATTGGAAGACAAGGTTGATGGAGTTTACCTTTATCAAGAATGGATGAGGGATAATATCTACCAGAGATTAGATGATATTTCAGAGCCCGCAAATGCCAGGCTTAACGTGTTGATGGGATGCATTCAAACACTCCAGGAAAGGATGAGTACAATGGAGACTGCTCAGATAAGGATGGACAACCAGAGAACCAGAAGAGAAGAAGATATGATGAGCTTCATCAATGCATGGTTTCAGATGAACAGAGAGTATGTAGATACCTGCTTTCCACATTGGTTCGATGAACCACCTTACTAGTCAAGAAGTCCAAACGTCGAGCTTAAGAATATAACCAAGCGCTGAATGGGAGGCAACCCACTGTGTAGTAAGTTTTAATTTGGTTTTTCATTATTTAGTTATTAATTACGACTTTTATTTAATTACTTTAGGTTTTCAAAGAAGGAGTACAAAAGTTCGAAACCATCATCGATCGACATCACACTTCACCATCGGTCGATGGCTTGGATGGTTTACCATCGGTCAACACTCCTTACGGAGTTTGGTAACTTCAACTTTATATCTACCTTTTACTTATGATTTAGTCGTTACCTTAACCGAACATGATGGGATTGGGGATAATGTTATCTAAGTCTGGGGGAAGTTTACTGATGCTTTTATTTATTTTGATATTTTTTTTGTTATATTTACTTAAGTTCTTTTGAAAAGTTTTTTTTGATTCAAGCAAGGGATTATGATCAGAACTTATATATTGACTAACCACACTATATCAACACTCATAGACATGTTGACTGCAGAGATTACTAGCGATGCCAAAGTGGATCATCCTGCCATTCGATCGCACTTACTCAAAAAGTTTGAAGGAACCAAGGCTGATCTTCAACCTAATACTGACTATTTTGCTTGCTTTGGGGCTTGGCATACATCATATCAAATTCCTTCTACAAGTTTGTAAGGTACTAGTTTGTGTATTTGTGATTCCATTCTCTCTCTCTCTCTTCAACATCTATAAAAAAAGAAAAGATTGTGATGATTTCCTGAGATGCAGAGGGGTAGACACATTACCGATGACCCCACTATTCTAATTCAAAGGAATGATAATACATTGTTGGAAGGGAGGGGTAGGTACATTACCGATAACCCCACTATTTGCCTACAACCTTTCCCAAAAAAAAAGAAAGAAGAAATCGAAAATAAGATGGCAAGATGGACTTTATCAGCATCATTGTCCATTGAGTTTGAGATCTAAGAAGATTCAGAGAAGAGAGAAAAGAGGGAAGAAAGATCAGGAAAAACTTTATATATGTGTATGCAGATTTGTAGGAGTTAAGCTGACATGGATGTGTTTATTGTTCTAGAAGGGTATGAATATCCTAAACAATTAACTATATCTCTAGTAATCTATGCAAACAACCTTCTAAGAATGGTGCTTATAGCATGGTTAGTAAATAATAAATCATCATAATCTCCTTCTTGACTCAATAATTTTTTATATAGGTACAAAACTCAAAAACAATTAAATAGCATTAGGAAACCTCCCCCAGACTTAAATTACATTGTCCCGGATTGGTTTAGGAAAATCAAATCAAAAGTAAACAATATAAGTAGGAAACTCGATACCCCTTTCTATAAGAGAGGTTTGATTGCCGGTACGAAGATGTGGTCGATCAATGGTCGCGATCCATTGTCGACTGATGGTGCCTCTTTGGTGTCGATCGATGGTGGACTTAAACAATCTGCAAAAACAAAGTAAAACTCAAAATAAATAGTAGTATAAGTAAAAAGTAGATAAAGACTTAGTAAACAGTGGGTTGCCTCCTACTCAGCGCTTGGTTATAGTCTTAAGCTCGATGTTTTGAACTTTCTAACTAGTATGGAGGTGGATCAGCACTTGGAAAACAAGCGTCTACATCTTCTTTTCTCTTATGAAACCATGTACCAATGAAGCTTCGCATCGCCTCATTTCCTCTGGCTTTCTTATTCTTTATAATCTCCTTAGCAACCTCCACTGAATGAAGTCTCCTTTGTATATTCTCAATACTACGTTGTAGCATTCTAAGTCTGGTAGCTGTAGTCTCTGATATATCCTCCAATTGCTGAGAAATATTTTACTTCATTAGGCTCCGAGAAAGGGTAATCTCATCGAACCTGTCTTCCAAATGTTTTTCTGCTGCGGTTTTTCGTCTGTCCATCTCAGTATCAATCGATGGTCTGATGCTGCCATCGATCAATGTTAGTTTGTCTGCTCCAATCGCATGCTGTCTTTGAACAATATCTGAATCTTGCTTCATCTCATCCATGCGTGTAGTCAAACCGGTGAGGCACTTGTCTATAGGATAATAGTCATCATCAAGTCTCTTATAGAAATCATCCAGTGACATCGCTTGAGCTTTGTATATCTCATGCACAATATCATTAATTTCTGCTCTTCTGTATGTCATTTGGTTCTTCATATACATAGCGATCTTTGCTGCATGTTCTTGTAAACATGTGTATCTCTTCTCAAACATATTATCTCTCTCTAGAACTTCTCTTGCATTACCATTCTCATATATGTAGATGCCATACTCATCTTTTTTCCCAATGGAAAATTCTTCTGCCATCAGCATCATAAGCTCTCCTTCCATACTCTATAAGACCGTCGATCGATAGTGGATTGATCCAATCGATCAATTTTGGACTTTCTGAACCATAGGCATTAGAAGTACAAAACTGGTGGATCCCTGGAAAGGTGGTGTCGATCGATGTACGCTTTCTGTCGTTGATCGATCTAGGATGTTTGGAAGTGGAGAGATCATCATGGATCGGTTCGTTCTTCTGCTCCTCAATGTCGATCGACGTGGTAAGATGGGCGTCGATCGATGACTGCTGCGATTGTCCAAATAAATTTCCTGATCCATTACCATAACAAGAACATCTGCTACGTTCTCCTTAGATATATGTATAATTCTTCCATAAAGAGCCCGTGCACGTCCCTCTAGGTCTCTGAAAATTCCAAACTCATCCGGTCTAAGATAACCAATATATGTATCTTCTGCTCTAAGTTCTTGTTCTGGTTTGTGTCTGGTGTCGTTTGATGGCCATGAGATGCCGTCGATCGATGATCAATTATCCACTTTCGCGTTCATTACCCAACCAGCGTCTTCTGGTGGTAGGCTGTGATACTTAATCAGCTCTTCCTCTATGTAATCTGCTGATAAAGGATTTTTACTCCATCCTAATCAAAGTAGTATAGATGAGTGTCAATCCAATCCTAAGTGATTCTAAAGCAATGAGAATACAAATCTAGTGCTTAATCTAAGTGCAATCAGTTTTGTTTGATGAGAATAGAAGTAACAAGAACAAGCAAGGATAATAACTAAAGCTTTCAATCAAATAGGGAATTAGGACTCATGGGTATAGGCATTTGACTTCAAGTGATTAAGTTCCAATCTAAGGTGGCAAGTTATTAATCAATAAGTTTCCTTAAGCCTAGATCACAACAATAGACAAGTTCTTTGTCAAGACACAAGTCCCTATGTCATTGTGCATTAAACATCAAATGTCTTTGGCTTAACACACTCAAACATGCATTTAAATCAAGTCTAATAACTATCTAACAATCCTAACATCAAAGGTCTTTGGTTATTCATGCTAGAGCAATATCAAGTTGGTTCAGACATTTTAACAAACACTTGTGGTGCATAAAATGTCTAGAGATCAAGATTAGATAGATTAAGACTAATCTAGCATTGAACACACTCAATAAGCAAGGAAACATATAAACCTAACATTAAACACCCTATATCTTCACTTAATCACTCTAATCACCCTAACCCATGAATCAAAAAAGAGTCTACTCACTAATCTTCATAATTAAGCTTAAACCCATGATAGATTCAAGACTAATCATGTTAAGATTGTTAAATAAACTCAAACAACTCAAGAAAGAAAGATTAAACTAAATAAGATTCAAGCTTTATTCTCAAAAAGCAATGTGTTTAGAGAGAAAAACAAGATTCCCCTTAAGATTAGGTCTAAAGAGTATTTATATGACTCCTAAAAGCCTAGTGGGCCCAGTCAACAAGCCTGAAAGGGTCCAATAAACATAAAAATTCGGCCAAAATAAAACTGCTGGAGCGGGTGCAGTGACCCGCTCCAGCAACCCGCTCTGGCTCACAGCGGGTGCGCCTACCCGCTCTGGATACCCGCTCCAGCTATTTGAACACTGCAGACACTGCCGAGCGGGTGCAGTGACCCGCTCCAGCAACCCGCTCCAGCTCACAGCGGGTACAGTGACCCGCTCTGGATGCCCGCTCTGGCTCACACCTGGTGCAGTGACCCGCTCTGGATGCCCGCTCTGGCTCACACCTGGTGCACTGACCCGCTCTGGATGGCCGCTCTGGCCCACACCTGGTGCACTGACCCACTCCAGCAACCCACTCCAGCACTTATAGCTCTCATTTTTGGCTAAGTTTGCTCCCAAAGCTCAATTTTCACTTCTTTTGACCCAAAATGGCTCCAAACACCTCCAAAACACCTTAAGGATCTCCAAGCACCTAACAAAGACATATGAATGCAAATGGAACCTAGAAATACCTAAATGCTAATATAAATGATCAAAATATACAAGAATGAGAGACTAAAACAAGCTAAATTCACATGATATCAACTCTCCCAAACTTGTCATTCACTTGTCTGCAAGTAAACATTCGAATGCAAGGTGAGAAAGAAGTGTGAAGGTGGGAGCTCATTACCAAAAGATACTCTTCAAAGCCATCAATGTGATATCCTTACAAAATCATACCAAATAGGAGGAACAAGACATCCTATCAAACTCTAACTTCTCTAGGCCTATCTCAAGTTCTTGATCATTTACACTCATCATCAAGCTTTCACAAACAAGCCAATCAACCAACTCTCACATTCATTGAACAGTAATCATAAGTGCACTCTTGAAAATGGGCAATTGGTCCTAATCATTTGGCTTGGTGAGAAAAATACTTGAAGCTATGGTGAAGTAAGAAGTTTATCAAGTTCTTTCATGGTGGTTTACTCTCAAGAACAAGTAGCTTGACATTATGTATAATATATCTAAGAAAGAGAACAACTCATGCATACAATGCTCAATCCTCATTGTTCTACCCATTTCCTAGACACAAAACAATTTCTACCCTTGATTCCCAATGTCAAACTCCCTTTCACTCACCAAAAGACTTCAAGAACACTCTCACTTTTAGAACTATTTGTTTCTTTGGACTACTAGGGATTACTTTGCTCTTTAATTTTTTTTTTCTTTTCTTTTCCCCCCTCTTTTTTTTTTTTTTTTTTTTTTTTTTTTTTAGGGATTTTTCTTTCTTTTGACACTCTTTGAGCTAACATTTTCTTTTTCTTTGATCCCTAATATCTTATCTTTGTTTTTAAACTTTTGATTTCACTCTTTTCACTCACTTTTATCTCAACCCTTCTGGCTCAAACACTCAATACTCCCTTCCCATCCTATGAACTAGACAATCATGACATCCTAAAGCTAGCAAGCAATGAGGACCAACCATTGTCGTTCTCAATACTCTCAACATTATGCACATCTCAAGCTTTCAGAAAAGATCTCACTCATAAAATCAATTATGGCTTGAAGGGAAGGTAGGGTTAAGGGGTATGGAGAACCATCTAAATGGGAGATGGCCACTTGAGTTGCCAAAGATTGGTAAAAGGGATTAAGGCTAACTCAAGTGTGTGTGAGGTAACCATGATCAAGCACAACAAGAGCCCATAAGCAAGATAAATTAAGTTCATTAACTCAGATAAGATTGGAGTTGGTTTAAAGGACAAGCAAGCTTCATCAATCCAACAAGTTTCAAGAGGAGCTTTCAAGGCTCGAAGTTTACAAGTTGTCAAGAAGATTCTCAAGCTACTTACTATGATTGAGAAGGGTATCACATTGAGTTCTGTGCATGAGTTCTTTACAAGGTTAACTCCCAATGAAAAATGCAATCTATATGATTCTAAACACAATCCTAGATGCAAAAGATGAAAATGATGCAACTAGATGCTTTTGTAAATTTTCAATTTTTTTTTTTGATGTTTTCTAATGCAATAACTATTTATAATGCATGACTAAAGTGTATGAAATTCATCAAAATAAACATAGTTAGATACTTGGTACCTCCCCCAAACTTAAATCACACAGTCTCTATGTGACTAAGAGAAAGGAAAATACCGAAAAAAATGACAAAAGAAAAAGAAAAGTGGTATATACAATGAAAGTTTGGAGCAGTACCTCAAGAGAAGATTAGAGTATGGCAGCGGATGTCTAGAGTCGGTGAAAGTAACTGGTATGATTCATAGCGACTAGAGGAGGCTGTTGCGGTATGTCTACCATACGGCTTGAGTGCGTCACCGCCTTTCTTCTCTCCTCTAGTGCTAGACTTAACCTGAAAAACTCAACCACATTTATTAAACAACCTGAAAAGCTAGAAAAAGTAAGAGTATATGCAAGGATAACATGGGACTTCCTCCCAAGTGAGCTTGTTTTAAGTCTCTAGCTTGACTACCTTTTCACTTGGCTAATGAGAAGGAGGATCCTTTCCACCTTCAAGAGTGATAATGAGGACTTGTGAAAGGAGCTTTTGAAGCTTGATTGGATCATCTTGGAGCTGGGGAGTTATTATGGCTCTTGCAGTTGAAAATGGTTTAGACCTTCCCTTGCACTTGATCTTGTACTCAATAGCTCCATCCTTAAGCTTCATTGGGTGTAGAGTGAGAGTGTGTGGCATTTTATCAAGATGTGGAGGGTGAGTTTCTTTCATTATCTTCTTCTTTCCATGAGTAGCTATAATGTCTCTACTCACCTCCTCCTTTTGAGCAGTTTCTAAATGCTCATCACACATCACTTGAGAAGACTCTCCATCAAGACTTTCTTGCCCACTAACAACCACTTCATCCTTTATCTTCTCAGTGACAGGTTTTTCACAAGTGATGGTTCCACAATACTCAACATTCACCATTGGAGACTTGATTGGGTAGAAGATATCTTTGTTGACATTGTGGAGAGTCACCCTCTTGTTAGGGAAATCAATGCAAGCACCAACAATAGCAAGTAAAGGTGTGCCTAAGATCAATGATACTCTCCTCTTAGTCATCATGTCCAAAACAGTGAGGTCTATTGGAATGGTGCATGTTCCAATCTTCAAAGGAAAGTCCTTGATGAGACCAATATGGGTTGTAGAAGAAGAGTCCCCAAACATAAGTGAAGAGGTGTTAGTCTCCATGTTCTTAATCCCTAAACTCTTCACCATCTCCAATGAGATCACATTCACACTTGCACCAGAATCAACAAGAGCATCATCAAGAGTGAATTCACCAAGAGAGCATGGTAATGTGAATTTTCCTTGGTCTTCAAGCTTAGGAAGTGACTTTGGTGGGGTTTGTGGATCAAGGCTTGCTGTGGAGATGTCAAGAAGCTCTCCTATTTGTTCTTTGTGATCTAAAATGTCCTTGATCAGCATCATTTGGACATGAGCATCACGCATATTTGATATCTCTGGAAGCTTGACTCCTACATCACTCATATCTTTTCTGAACTTAGATATCACTTTCTTTTGAGCTTTAGTGAGGAACCTTTGTGGAAATGGGAGCTTATCATAAGGTGGTTGCTCAACCTCGGGAGTCTCTTCCAGCTCTACCTTCTTCAACTTCCGAACAACTTTCCTATTAACCGGTTTCTCAGTTGTGTGTTGAGATGGTTGCACAACATTTTCCTCAACCTTCTCTACAACTTGCATCTCAACTCTCTTTAGAACCTTGTGTTCAGCCTTCTCCACAATCTGCACCTCATCCTTGGCTACAATTTGTTTCCCAACATATCCAATCTCAGTTCCATACAAGATCCTTTCAATCTCATCCACTTCTTTCTCATGATCACTCAATACAATCTCAGAAACAACATTAGAAAGGATGGCATTACAATATTCTTTGGGGTTCTGCTCTGATTTTCCTGGTAAAGATCCCATTGGGAGCTTAGAGCTTGAACTCATAGAGGCAAACTGATTCTCTAAACTCTTGAACTTGTTGTTGAGCTCATTGTAGCTTCCATCAATCTTTGTGTGGATGTTCTTCAGTTCATATCCAATATTCTTTTCATTTCTTGCTTGAGATTCTAGTAGCTGTTTGAACATTGTTTTCACACTTGTATCTTTGGGTTGGACTTGTGAAGAGGTTCCTTGAGCTTGAATAGACTGATTTCCTTTAGAGGGGAAACCTGGAGGATAAGGTTGATTGACTGGATATCCATTTTGCTGGTTGTTATAGAAGAGTTTTTGCTGGTAGGTGTTTGGATATTGAGGCTTGTTCTGGAATGAGTTTTGGTACTGAAAGTTGGGATCCTTCTTGTACCATTGACCATTAGCATTGATGAAGCACAACTCTTGTTGTCCTTCCAAACCCTCAACTTCATTAACTTCAAAAGCTTCTTCTTGAGCTTGCTTACCAACAAAGTTCACATTCTCTTGTTTTGCCCTATCCAAAAGGAGCAGGTCCAGCTTGTCTTGGAGAGACTTCAACTCTTTTCTTGTGTAGAAATCATCACCATTTCCACTTCGGTTTTGCCTCTCACAATCATCATTATACACTGAGTCACTTTGAGCCATATTCTCCACAATCTCCATTCCATCTTGAGCAGTTCTTCCTAAGAAGAAATTATTGCTAGCTGTGTCTAACATGCTACGATATTTAGGCAAAACTCCTCTGTAGAAGGTGCTTAGAAGACTTTCGTTAGTGAAACCATGGTGTGGGCATTGAGACCAGAATCCCTTGAACCTTTCCCAAGCTTCACCAAAACCTTCTAAGTTCTTTTGTTGAAACCCTGAGATTGCATTCCGGAGCTTGGCTGTTCTTGAGATTGAGAAGAACTTGTTAAGAAAAGCCGTCTTGCATTCATCCCATGTTTCAATAGAAGATCTTGGTAAGTTCTTCTCCCAGGTATGGGCTTTATCTCCCAAATAGAAAGAGAATAGCCTCAACTTAAAAGCATCTTCTGAAATGGCATTGATCTTCACTGTGCTACACAACTTGTTAAAATTATCCAAATGATCCAAAGAATCCTTCAAAGCCAGCCCATGGTACTTGTTGCTTTGGATCATATTGATCAAGCTAGACTTTATTTCAAAGTTGTTGTTCTCCACAGCTGGAGGTCGAATACCCGTCCTATTCCCATGGATATGAGGCTGGTCATATGTACCGATTGCTCTAGCTTGGCGTGGAGGGTGTTGTGGCCTAAGGTTTGCAGCTCCTTGACCATTTCCTTCTTGAGCTCCCCCTAGAGGAACTCCTTGAGCGTTTTGTCTACGGTTTTCAGCTCCATAGACATATTCTTGATGAGGTTGATCATGATTTTCATCCATCTCGAACCCCAATCTTTCCAAATGAGCCAGTCGCTCTTCTCTTCTCTTTCTTGCTAACTCTCTCTCTAAAGCACTTATGTTGTCTACTCTTGGAATAAGGTTTGTTAGTCCTCTACTCCTCAAGTTCATGCACCAATCATTCAAAGAGAGATGAAGAAAGAGTATCAATATAGAAATAAAAGAAAATAAGACTTAGTCTCAAGCAATGACTAAATCTCACTGTCAAAATCAACTTAGAACTGGCAACGGCGCCAAATTTGATAAAGGATTTTTACTCCATCCTAATCAAAGTAGTATAGATGAGTGTCAATCCAATCCTAAGTGATTCTAAAGCAATGAGAATACAAATCTAGTGCTTAATCTAAGTGCAATCAGTTTTGTTTGATGAGAATAGAAGTAACAAGAACAAGCAAGGATAATAACTAAAGCTTTCAATCAAATAGGGAATTAAGACTCATGGGTATAGGCATTTGACTTCAAGTGATTAAGTTCCAATCTAAGGTGGCAAGTTATTAATCAATAAGTTTCCTTAAGCCTAGATCACAACAATAGATAAGTTCTTTGTCAAGACACAAGTCCCTATGTCATTGTGCATTAAACATCAAATGTCTTTGGCTTAACACACTCAAACATGCATTTAAATCAAGTCTAATAACTATCTAACAATCCTAACATCAAAGGTCTTTGGTTATTCATGCTAGAGCAATATCAAGTTGGTTCAGACATTTTAACAAACACTTGTGGTGCATAAAATGTCTAGAGATCAAGATTGGAGAGATCAAGACTAATCTAGCATTGAACACACTCAATAAGCAAGGAAACATATAAACCTAACATTAAACACCCTATATCTTCACTTAATCACTCTAATCACCCTAACCCATGAATCCAAAAAGAGCCTACTCACTAATCTTCATAATTAAGCTTAAACCCATGATAGATTCAAGACTAATCATGTTAAGATTGTTAAATAAACTCAAACAACTCAAGAAAGAAAGATTAAACTAAATAAGATTCAAGCTTTATTCCCAAAAAGCAATGTGTTTAGAGAGAAAAACAAGATTCCCCTTAAGATTAGGTCTAAAGAGTATTTATATGACTCCTAAAAGCCTAGTGGGCCCAGTCAACAAGCCTGAAAGGGTCCAATAAACATAAAAATTCGGCCAAAATAAAACTGCTGGAGCGGGTGCAGTGACCCGCTCCAGCAACCCGCTCTGGCTCACAGCGGGTGCGCCTACCCGCTCTGGATACCCGCTCCAGCTATTTGAATACTGCAGACACTGCCGAGCGGGTGCAGTGACCCGCTCCAGCAACCCGCTCCAGCTCACAGCGGGTACAGTGACCCGCTCTGGATGCCCGCTCTGGCTCACACCTGGTGCAGTGACCCGCTCTGGATGCCCGCTCTGGCTCACACCTGGTGCACTGTCCCGCTCTGGATGGCCGCTCTGGCCCACACCTGGTGCACTGACCCACTCCAGCAACCCACTCCAGCACTTATAGCTCTCATTTTTGGCTAAGTTTGCTCCCAAAGCTCAATTTTCACTTCTTTTGACCCAAAATGGCTCCAAACACCTCCAAAACACCTTAAGGATCTCCAAGCACCTAACAAAGACATATGTATGCAAATGGAACCTAGAAATACCTAAATGCTAATATAAATGATCAAAATATACAAGAATGAGAGACTAAAACAAGCTAAATTCACATGATATCATCTGCATCGTATGCTTCGTAAGCTTCATTGTGTCCTTGGTATGCCTGATGTCTGTCAATTGATGGTGTATGGTGACAGTCGATCGATGCTCGATAATCAAACGGTTGGCCAAAAAGGTTTCCGGCTCTATTAGCCATCGCAAGTATGTATGCCACATCTTCCCTCGTGACATGTAGAATTCTGCCATCCATATTTGCGTGACCATCCGAATCTCTCAAAATACCGAACTCATCTGGTTGTAGATAACTATATCCTTCTCGCCTTCTGCTGCTGAATCTACTTCGGACTCTACCTTAATATTAGTACTGATCGATGGTGTAAGGCTACCGTCGATCGATTTCGATTTCCCGATTCAATGGGAAACATGAAAAACACCAGCCTCTTCCATAGCAATACTACGATACTCGATTATCTCTTCTTCTTTGTAATCTTCATCGTACTCGAGGTGGTCTGGTTTGTGTTTGAAATCTGCATGGTAGGTGTTGATCAGTTATGAAGAAGGACTATCGATCGATAACAGAGGGTGGGTGCCAACCGATTGCTGAGCTGCAAATGCGTCGATCGATTGTCTAGGATGGGTATCGACCAATGCACCATATTCCGTCTCTCCATTGAACTCATAATCGTAGAAGCATGTGGCCACAAGATCTGCATCATTACACAATTCAATCAGAGTAGCTTTGTTCTTATTCTTAACCGGTTCATAAAAAATATTTTGATCAATTAGAGATAGATACAACCTATTTAACTTCATATCACAAATAGCTCCCATAGTGGCCATGAATTCTCTCCTAAGTAGTAGTGAAGAGTTCCAATCTATCCTTATGTCCATCACACGGAAGTCTACTGGGAATAGGGTGTTGTTAATCTGCATTGGAACATCTTTTACCATCCCTCTTGAGTTCACTTTTGAGAAGTCTACAAATGTGAAAGAATCATTGGAGGTTCTACTTTCAGGTTCAGTTCCTCTGCCATAGTTCTTGGCATAGTGCTCACTGATGATCCAATATCATAGAGGGTATTAGGATACTCGTCGCCCTTGATGAAGCATGAAACCACAAACTTTCCAGGATCACTTTTCTTCCTTAGACAAGTCCTCTACTTCATATTCTCTCTGAGATGATTGAACATGATCTCTATATCATCATTTGTCTCCCTTGTTTCCCTGAAAAACATCTACAATATGTGAGTATAATAAGCTTCATCAAAAGGAATATCTAAAGAAATTTTGAAAACTCTTTTAGCAAAGCTATCCATCTCCTTTTCATTGGCTTCTCTGCGTTGATGTTTGGTGATCTTTTGCTTCATCTTGGAGTGTCCTTCATCTTCTCTACCAAGATCTATAGCTTCAGATGTGTCTGTATTCTATTCTGAAACCGTCATGGTTGGATGCACAATCAAAATCGTATTGATGCTTGTTAGTCGAGCTGGTTTTCTCATCTGTCGATCGATGCTCAGGTCGCATTATTGACCGATACTACTATATCTCTGTTGGTCGGTGGTCTCGTCTCTGTGTCGATCGACGTTAGTCAATTCACACAAAGCAACTGGTACTGCAGGAATCATTGTCGATCGACGCTCATCGCTTGGTGTCGATCGACACCAATGGGAACTGCCGAATGCCATAGAACTTTCCACAGAAAAATCTCCTTGTTCGAGCTTATATCTCTTAACTTCCTGCCAAAAATCATCATCAATCAATGCATTGACGTTCTTCTATCCAGCCTCCATTTTATCTTTGATCATGCTCTCATACCTCCTAATGGTTTCACTTGTTTGCATCTCTGGATTCTCCAATTTCTTCACATGGGTGATGAGGTTTTCAAACTTTGTATTGAGGTTGAGGTACAAACCATCTATCTTTCCATTGAAATCCACAGTCATCTTCTATTGTCCCTCTAAAATTCTGTCAACCATTGCTTCAATCTTGCTTTTCTGAGCCTCCGGAGGAGGATTCTTGTAGTAAGGAAGATCCATAAGTCCACTTGTTGTTGAAGGACTTTCGTTGTGAATCCTGATTAAAGTTACTCCGTTGACCATTCCCTTAAGAGTTCCTAGACAAACCTGGATTCCCTTGTCTCTCGAAACCATTCCGATCAATGTAGTTCACATCCTCTTCTTCAATCTGCTCCTTGCTCAAATCTGGAGTTGATTTCTTCCTCTCAAAATCTGTGTTTTTGGTACTGCTGCTGGATGCTAGATTTTCAATTAATCTTGTAGCTTTTTCAGGACTCCTAGTGCTGAAATTCCTTTCACTAGTTGTGTCCAAAGACATCTGATACTGTAATCCAATACCTCTTAAGAAAGTGCTATGAAGCTGCACTTCGTTGAACCTGTGATGTGGGCAATCTCTCTGGTATGACTTGAATATGATCCAAAAGTTTCTGAAGACTCTTGTGAATCTTGCTCTTTAGATCTTCTACTGTCGCATCATCAAAGAAATTACGCAAGAAAGCGTTCTTGATGTCAGTCCATGATGTCAGAGATCCTGGTGGTAACTGCTTAAGCCAATATGAAGCTTCTCCAGCAAGTGAGTACTTGAATAACTTACAAAAGAGATAGTCCTCACGGACTCCAAATGCTTTAACATCAGTCACTAGATCCTCAAATCGCTCCGGATGATACATAGGGTGCTCATGTCGCAACCCATGGTAAGGTTTCTGTGCTACAAGTCCGAAGAAAGCGGGCTTGATCTCAAAATCGTTTCTCTGAAAAGCTGGAGGACGAATGGCGGATTTGTTGGCCTAGAAATTGTCTTGACGGTTGTAGTCAGCCAGTCTTCTCTGAGCAGTTTGGGCATGAGCTTCAGGTTGAGCTACTGCAGCGTTTGCTTCTGTTTCTGGTTATGTATCAGGGATTACAATCCCCTGATCGTCCATCTTTTGACCTGCTGCATTACGCAGATGACCATTGGGTCATGCAAGTCTCCACTCTCATCCCGAACCAATACTAAAGTCGCAACCATCTGAACTCGTCTGCTAATGTCGATCAATGCAGGTAAGTAGCTGTCGATCAATGCTCGAGTTCCGATGTCGGTCGATGCTGTCCGTAAAGAAGTGTCGGTCGACGCTGTGCATGTGCTGTCGATCGATGCTTGTCGCCTTTCTTTGCGGGTCGTACGTGCGAGTCTCTCAGGGTCAGAGAATAGTAGTTCTTGCCCTTTATTGCTCCTGGTACTTCTTTGCATGCACCTGAAAATTAAAGAAAAAAGAAAAGTTTAGTAACTTCAAAGTAAAAATAAACCTAGACTAAATCCTAAAAATTAAATCTAATGGCGATCAATGCTCCCCGACAACGGCGCCAAATTTGCCATCGGTGTGTTTATTGTTCTAGCAGGGTATCAATAACCTAAACAGTTAACTATCAAACTAACCCTAATCTTAAAATACAAATAATACTCTTGCCAAGAGAGATCATGTGTAGTACATAGAGAACGAATCCACAGAGAGCAATGACACACAATAAATTTTATATTTCTAAAGACAAAGCTAGGTAGATACATATATTAGTAGTAAACAATCAGCTAAGTAAATATTCCTTATTAAGAGGTATAGATGCAATATGGAAATATGCTGATAATGTAAATATGGAAATATTTTATTAAACTAACTTGATGCAAATGTAAATATTCTATATCTAGGATTTCAAGCTTAATGAGTTATAGGGACTAGGAAGCACAAAAATGTAAATATTCTAGAACTGAAATATTAACTATTCTGACCCTTTTAACTATAACTCTCATATGCGAGCAAAAGAAAAGACCATCGATCGACGGCTAATGCCTGATGTCGATCGACGTTGAAATCAAAAGGAAGTGTGATCGAGATTTGATAAGTTCGCAACGCTAATTAAACCAGATCTCGCATGTGCCTAACAACCTAGTTCAATGGAGTCTATTCTGGCACATAACGTACTCTTCTAGTCGTCCATGTCCTACTTTCGAGATCCTAGTTAGCTACTGTAGAATGCAAGCATTAAGCACCACTCAATTGATGGATATTAACTCAACCTAGCAATCCTTCTGTTGGGCTAATCCATGATTGCTATCATTCAACCCTAAATCTAATTAATAACTACTCAGACATAATCAAAGAAAGAATAATAATTTGAATATAATGCATAGATAAAATATTGAGTTCCAATACTAATCTCCGTAAGGAGTTATGAATCTTCTCCCCTAAAATCATGATAGAAAACTAAACTCTCAAGAACATTCTCTCTCTCTCTCTCTCTCTCTCTCTCTCTCTCTCTCTCTCTCTCTCTCTCTCTCTCTCTCTTTCTCTCTCTCTGTAACATATAAAGCATAAATATAAAACCCTAAAATCTAGGTCAAAACTCGCCCAGGGCAACTCCGTCATTTGTCTCTAACTTGGGCTTGAAATCGGTTGTCTGTAACATTGATTGACCTTGGTCTTGTAACATCGGTCGTCGATTGACAACTGTCTTGTACTTTGGCTCTCTCAATGATCAGCTGCGGATTCTTCTCTTCTAAATGCTCCAAAGCTCCAAGTGTCTCCATATATCTCCAAAACGTATCTGGACCTATAAAGACTCTAAAACATAGTCTAGACACACATAATAGACTCTAAATAGAGCCTATAACACGGCCTAAAACTGGTAATAAATAGGCTATATCACGAGCTCATGTGTCCTTTAATTGATACTCCCACAGTAAAGCCTGCACTTTATTTTTATGCAAACAAATAAGATCAGTAGAGGGGTGATTAAAATTAGTGTTTGTTGAGTTTTTGACAGAATGAATTTGGTTGCTATACTAGGATAATACATATATAGTTTCTATTTGATTAACGTTATTTGAGTCCCCGCTTTTCAAACCTCTTTCACAGGCTACCTTTGTTTTGCTTGAGGACAACAAAGGTTAAGTCTGGGGGAGCTGATATAACTTGTTATTTAACAGTTTCAGATCATCATTTGGACCCTATTTGGAGTCTATTATGTGTGTCTAGACTGTGTTTTAGAGTCTTTATTGGTCTAAATACGTTTTGGAGCATTATGGAGATCATGGAGCTTGCTAGAGTATTCAGAAGAGATATTTAGTAGCTGTTCACATCCAGCTAATTACGAGTCGAAGTCAAGCATGACAATCGATCAACAGAGCATCCTTGCTGTAGATCGACGGCCCACTGGCAGAGAATTGGCGACTTCAAGCCCAAGTCAAGACAAATTACGAGAATGTATCTGAATGAGTTTTGACCTAGTTTATATGGGTTCTGCCATTGTTTAGGCAGAGGAGAGACAAAAGAAAAAGAAAGAGAGACCACGTTTTATTTTACAGCTTTTAGTTTTCTTGTATTGAGCTATTTAATACTTTAGGAGAGAAGATTTGAACTCCTTAAGTGATTTTTATTGGAACCCCATTTATTATTCTATGCATTATATTATCCAGCTCTTCAGTTTTTTTAATCATGTCTGAGTAATTCACCTGTTAGATTTAGGGTTCATAATGGTACTGATGAATTGGCCCCAAAATATGATTGCTAGGATGAAGTAGTATCAATCTTTGGAATTGTGTTTAATGCTTGCATTCTAGAGTAAATAACTAGGAACTTGAACTTAGGCCATGAACAACTTCAAGAGTAGGTTATGTGCCAGAATTGATTTCATTGAGCTAGATTGTTAGATGCATGCGAGAGCTGGTCTAATTAACATAGTGGATGAACTTCCTCTCTGATTAGCGTCGATCGACATCAGGCCTTAGCCGTCAATCAGCGGTGAACTTCTTTGTTCGCATACGAGAGTTGGGACAAGAGGGGTCAGACTATTTAACTTTTGTTCTTCTTGCAAATTAACAATTCCCTGCATCCTATCCATTATAATTCACTTGCCTGAAACCATAGACCTACCGCTTTTCCATATTTGTATTCGCTTTAGTATTTTAGATAATTTCTTAGTCCTGATAAACTTACAAGCAAAACTACTATATATTTATAGTTTGCCTAGCTTAACCATTAGAGTTATAGAAATCTATTGTGTACCCTCGCTCTTTGTGGATTCGATCCCTAAGTAACTGCAATTTGAAATCTCTTGGCAAGAGTAGTTTGTAGGATTAATTTGATAGATTGCATTATTAAGAACACAAACCTTAATCCGCACACTGTCACACGTAGAACATAAATATATCAACCCACTTTTCCGAAAACCCAAGCGTAGCATCATATTTTTTATGAAGCTGCATTCTACTTTATCATAGGCTTTATTCATGTCTATTTCAATGCCATGAATTCCTGCCTACATTTCAGGTTTAGTGAGAGAGCGTGGAAATTTTCTTACGCTAGCAGAATATTATCGGTGATTAAACATCTGGCCCCAAAGGAAGATTGTGTCTCTGAAATTAATTTCGGTAGAACCTTCGTGAGTCTCTTAAACATATTTTCGATATGATCTTGTAACTTATGTTACATAGGCTAATAGGTCTAAACTTAGCCATATCCCTCAGTCTCTTTTTCTTGGGAGTAAGGAAGATATTTGTCTGGCTTAGTCTAGGATAAAAGCTCCCTGAGGAGAAGAAATCTCTCACTAAGTGAATGATATCTTTACTCATAACATTCCAAAATCACTAAAAATCTACTAATCATACCATCTGGACCTGGTGCTTTTGCCTGATTAATATCAAAAATAGCTTTTTTATTTCTTGCTCTGACTGATATTTTGTAAGGAAACAATTTGTAGCTGGGGATACTATTTGTTATATAGCAAAGGGATCCATGGCCGTAGATAACGAGGTGAAAAATAGATCATGTAAATAGTTTAGAGCCACTTTCTCTATCCCAAGATCAATTTCCACCATTTTGCCATCCTTATCCTTAGAGATGGCAATGTTGGACCTGGAACGCGGGCCCGGCCCGTAAAGGATTGCTGCGGGGCAGGTTTGGGCTGGCATATGGTAAGCCTAAAAATTAGTTAGCCTCGCAGGAACATACTGTGCAAGAATGGGCTATCGACGGGAGGGGCCACAAGTCGACTTGTGGGAAAGAGAAGACCTGAAAAACCTAAAATTTCTTTCACATTTCCACCTGAAGAAAATAGAGAGAGAGAGAGAGAGAGAGAGAGAGAGAGAGAGAGAGAGAGAGAGAGAGAGAGAGAGAGAGAGAGAGAGAGAGAGAGAGAGAGAGAGAGAGAGAGAGAGAGAGAGAGAGAAAGAGAGAGAGAGAGAGAGAGAGAGAGAGAGAGAGAGAGAGAGAGAGATGATGGCGACTCGGTTTTGATGCTTCACCAACAGCCTCTGGAGCTCCGACGCCGGTTTGATGGTCAAAGATGCTTCTGGTCTTCCATGCGTCTTCGATATGATCTGGTGGAGCCTCTTCGAGCCACCATATGAAGTTTGCAAACACACTTTACACCGAAGAAGAAGATCCTTCTCCGGCGATGGGTTCTTTAGCGACGGTGGTTATAGACTCTCCTTCGCTTCATGCATGTCACATGTAAGGAAATCTTCTTTTGGTTTATTGTAGATTTAAATTCTCGGTCTACCCCATTATTTCAAGTGTTTCTGTTCTTCTTCTGGAGCTTCTCTTCTTCAAACGACCACCAGAGCTTCTATTCTTCGTTGATCCACCATATGATATTCTCCTTCACTGCATGCATGGTGGTCTTCTTCTCATTTCCACTCTCATGGAACAAATAGGTTGAGAATGCATAGTGAGAGATGTAAACAGTATCCAAGGAATACTGGAAAGCAACAATAACTCAATACCAAGGGGAAATTACAATCTCACAAGTATGTTCATATTGTGTTTACGCAGATGGTAGCTAAGACAGTAGTGCCACATGATCTACCATACTCTTACGTGGATATGAAAAAGTGAGAAAAAATTGGAAGTGTTTGAATGCTGACGTCAAATTCATTTGTCGAAATACGACGAAAGAAAATGTGTATCAATTTTATGAAAGCGAGAGAGAGACACTAAAGAGGGAATTAGCGAGTGTTCATGGAAGAGTATCTTTCAGGTCTGATCTGTTGTCATCATTGAAACATGAGGGATACTTGTGTGTGACAGCACATTACATTGATTGGAATTGGAAGTTGAACATCAAAATCCTTACGTTTTGTGCTTTACCACCACCACATTCATGTATGAAAGTTGCGACTCAACTTCTTGATTCACTAGAAGAGTGGGGACTTGAAAGAAAAGTGTTCTCTCTCACTTTGGATAATGCTACAAGTAATGACTGTATGCAAGATATTTTCAAAGCACAGCTGATGTTGAGAGATGACTTGTTGTGTTTAATGCTTGTCTGAAGTAACTGATATCTCAACGAGAGTTGGAATTCTATGGTCTAAACATTAGATAATCTTTGCAGCAAGAGTTGACTGATTTTTGTATGATTTTGAGTTTGAGAACGGTTCTTTAATAAATCCTTGATAATCTATTAGTTTTCATTTATGTAGTACTTGCGAGTTCTCTTAAGTTTAGCGCCCTTCATTCTGGTAACTTACAACCGAATTATTTCTCATTTATGTTTACTGCATTTCATCATTATTGTCAAGCTTAACTAGAAAACAAAGTCTATTGTGAAATCTTAGATTTCTTGTGGATTCGATCCATAAGTGCTACGATCAAACCCCTTATTCGAGAGAGTAGCTTAAGGTTAATTTAAGCATTTAAATTTTTGGCGCAGTTGTCAGAGACTCTTTCTTATTGCCACTAGGTTAAGTTTAATGTTTAGTCTAGACTGTAGTTTTTCTGTTTACTAATAATTTCTTTCTCACTTGATTGTGGAAACATGTACTTTTTGAGATAAAACTCATACTTTCGCTAGTTAGCGTCGCTCGACGCTATATTAGCATCTCGACGCCATATCAGTATCGCTCAACACCATATCGACATTGCTCGAAGCCACACAGCAGAAAGAAAATATTTCTAAGATCATAATTATCAAGGCTAATGTGTAAGGAGTCTTGCGAGATCGAGAGGGTCGTGATTAAGATGCTGAATTCCAATTGATTCAAGAACAGGGGGCTGTAATCTCTGATGAAATCGCTGCTGCTATAAATATTAGGATTGAACGCAAAGAACACTGCATGATGACACTCGAGTGTTTTTATGTTCTAATAGGGTATAAATATCCTAAAAATAACTGTCAACTTAACCCTTAATCATAACACACAAAATAATACTCTTGCCAAGAGAGATCATGTGTAGTACTTAGGGATCGAATCCACAAAGAACAATGGCACCCAATAGATTTCTTATTTCTAAAGACTAAGCTAGCTAATTATATATATATAGGTAACAAGTAATCAGGTCAAGGAAATATTTCTTATTAGAAGGTATAGATGCAATATCGAAATATGCTAATAATGTAAATATGGAAATATGCTAATAGATTGACTAGATGCAAATGTAAATATGCTATATCTACGATTTCAGGCAAGTGGATTATAGAAGATAAAAGTTAAGGATATTTAATCATGGAACTCGATATCTAATGTAAAAGACACCAGCTCTTGCTACGAGTCTAATCTATTGACTAAGTCCAATGTCTCAGCTCTCGCTTATTGACATGGAATGATCATCGATCGATGGCAATGATCATGCGTTGATCGATGGTTTCTTGAGTCAAGATTTATGACCTAATTCGATAAGTTCACTAGATTAACTAAATCAACTCTCGTTTGTTTCTAGCAACCTAGCTCAACAGAATAAATTTCGGTAGTAGACCATGATCTCGCTTGCGCCTAACTTCATATTATCAGGTTTCTTGTTAACTACTCTAGAACACAGGCAATAAGCACAATTCTATTAATAGATCTAATAATAACCCTAACAATTCTATTGTTTGATCAATCCATCAGTACCATTAATAAACCCTAAATTTAGTTGATAACTACTCAGACATAATTTAAGTGAGAATAATAATCTGAATTTAATGCATAGATAAAATACTGGGCTTCCAATACAAATCTCTCTAAGGAGTTATGAATCTTCTCCCTAAATAAATCCTAAAACTATGGTGGAGTGGTGCCCACAGACACACTTTGCCACAAAACCTAGGCACCAAGCACCCCCTCACCTAGCTCACTCAATCTGGTGCAATACATAAAGTATAAATATAAAACCCTAAAGTCTAGGTCAAAACTCGGCCAAGAGTAATCTTGTAATCTTGTTTCATGTCTCTAACTTGGGCTTGAAAATCGACTATCTGCGAATTGGACATCGATTGATTACAGATGTGCAACATCGATCGATATTGGTCATGTAACATCGGTCGACGCCAAAGTTGTGTCGTCGATCGATGGTAGTCTTGTACTTTGACTCTCACAATGATCAGCTATGGATTATTTTGTAAATGCTCCAAAAACTCCAAGTATCTTCATATATCTCCAAAACGCACCTGGACCTGTAAAGACCTTAAAACATAGCCTAGACACACATAACAGACCCTAAATAGAGCCTATAACATGGTCTAATACTGGTAATAAATAGGCTATATCAACTCCCCCAGACTTAACCTTTTGTTTGTCCTCAAGCAAACAAGCTTGTGAAAGAGGTTTCGAAAAGTGAAGACTCACATATTGTCTAAGTATAACTGTCACCTTACTTTATTGCAACTACATCCTATCAAGTCAATCATAGAGAAACTTTATATACATTATCCTAGTATAGCAACCAAATCCATTCTATCAACAACTTAGCAAATATTAGTCTGACTCGTCCCTCTACTGATTTCATTTCTTTGCATAAAATAAAAGTGAAGGCTTTACCTTGGGAGTATCGATCAAGGAACACATGGACTCTTACCTCTGCAAGTATTTGGACACACATGCAGTCTTCTTTGATTCCTTTCATCTCTCTCTTCTCTCTTCTCACTTACTTCTTCTCAGTCAATGTCTCCCTTCTTTTGAGGGTATCATTTTATTTTTTTAATTGACTAAGATATTTGAATAGACTTCCATGAATCAAGCCCTAGTGGTTTTTGCCACAAGATCATGTTCACTTCTTTCTGACCTTTATCTCTTTCTAGGATCATATCAATCAAGCTTTAATGATTGTAGCCACCAAATCCTGTTCGACTCCTTTTTATTCTAAAGGGGAGAGAGAGGGGAATCAGAAGCACACAGACTTTTACCTTCCAGACTTGCAGAAGGAGTCCGATCCAATGTATACCAAATCCCAAAGCAAGCAAATAAGGTCATGATTAGTGGTGGGAATCAGCTTTGGTTCTTTTAAACTTTCTAAGCAAGTGTGATATAGTGGCAAGATGATCCACTTTGGTATCTCTAGTAATCTCTGCAAACAACCTTCTAAGAATGGTGCTTATAGCATGGTTAGTCAATAATAAATATTGATCATAATCCTCTTCAAGACTCAATAAAAAAATTTGAAAAACTTTTATAGATATAAATAAAACTCAAAAACAATCAAATAGCATTAGCGAACCTCTCCCAGACTTAAATTACATTGTCCCTAGTGTAATCCACCCCGGATTGGTTAAAAATATTAAATCATAAGTACATAGCTTAAGTATAGAGGTTGACACCTCTCTCTGTAAGAGAGCATCAATCGATGGTCGGTTAATGATGTCGATCGATGCTAAACCTGTAAGTTTCTACTTCTTATAAAACCCAAAATAAAACACAATATCAGTAATACCTCCCTCAGACTTAAGCAACACTATCACCAGTGTTATACAGTCTCATATTAGAGAAGAAATAAATCATAAGGAACAAATTTAACAAGGAGAAACGATATACCTGCTTGCTGATGGTGATCGTCAATCGACACAGTTAAGTGGCTATCGATCGATGTGATGGTTACTCCGTCGATCGACAGTGATCAAGTGTCGGTCGATGCTCTATGCAGACTATCTTCCTCGTTTTTTTAATATCAAAACCTGCAATAATAAAATAAAATTTGAAATTATACAAATATAATAAAATTTGAAATTAGACAAATATAAACCCCCACCCAGTGCTTGGTTATAGTCTTAAGCTCGACGTTGTGAACGTTCTGACTAGAAAGGAGGTTGATCAACACTTGGAAAACAAGTGTCTACATCTTCTTTGCTCTTCTGAAACCATGTACCAATGAAGTTTTTGACTGCCTCATCTCCTCTGGTTTTTTCGTTCTTTATGATCTCCTTAGTAACCTTCAGCGAATGCATTCTTCTTTGTAAATTCTCAATACTGCGCTAGAGCATTCTAAGTCTGGCAGCTGTAGTGTCTGATATCTCTTCCATTTTTTGAGAAATATCTTCCTTCATAAGGCTCTGAGAAAAAACAATTTCATCGAACCTATCTTCTAAGTGGTGTTATGCTGCGGACTTCTGTCTGTCGAACTCAGTATCGATCGATGGCAAGGTGTTTCTGTCGGTCGTTGTCACTCTATCCGGTCTACTCGCATGTTGTCTCGGAACGATATCCATTTCTTGCTTCATCTCATCCATACGTGTAGTCAAATTGGTGAGGCATTTATCAATAGGATAGTATACATCATCAAGCCTCATGTAGAAATCATCCAGTGACATCTCTTAAGCTTTGTAGATCTCATGCACAATATCATCAATCTCTGCTATGTTGTATGTCTCCTGCTTCTGCTCCTCATTGTCGATCAATGATGGTACCTCGACGTCGATCGATGGTTGTTGCGGTAGTCCAAAGAAATTTCCTGATCGTTCAGCCATAATAAGGGCGTCTGCTACATATTTCTTAGGTAAAGTTAAAATTCTCCATAAAGACCTCGTGCACGTCCTTCTACATCTCTGAAAATTCCAAACTTATCCGGTCTGAAATAACCAGTTTCTGTTTATTCTGTTCCAAGTGAATGGTCTGGTTTACGTTTGATGGCCAAGATAGGCCGATTGTTGATGCTTGATTGCCTACTATCGCATCCATTACCCAGGCAGCTTCTTCCTCTGTGTAATCTGAATCATATTCTTCGTAAGCTTCACTGTATCCTTGACATGCCCAGTTGGTGTTGATCGATGGTATATGGTTACCATCGATCAATGCTCGATAATCAGACCGGTGACCAAAAAGATTTCCAGCTCTATTTGCCATTGCAAGTATATCTGCTACATCTTCCTTTGTGACGTTTATAATTCTACCATCCATGGAAGTCTTCCAAAACCCTATAATCTAATACATGAGAAGACTTCTGTAAGACTTCTAGAAGACTTTTGGAAGACTTCTGGAAGACTTATAGAAGACTTGTAGAAGACTTCCGCAAGACTTTGCATTAGGCGGAAGTCTTCCAAGAAGTCTTCTAGTGCATTATGAAGTCTTATGGAAGTCTTCTCGAAATCTTCCAAAACCCTATAATCAAATAACTAACTAAATAGCAAAAAAAACTTCATTAAACCTAAAATCAACTTATAATGTGATTAATATATACAAAAGTAAAAACATATAGGTCATAAAATAAGTTAAGATTCAAAAATCTAACCCTAAAAATGCAAACAATACTGCAACATATATTACCACAACCGAAACCAAAGACTATCATGACTCAATCTACATTCACTCAACTATGTTGAAAATAATTCAATTTTAGTATTTTTAAATTTACATCATTTATTAATGTTTATAGTTACATAATTTCAATTTTTTCCTCATAGAAATATTTTTTATAAAAAAATTTAAATTATTTTTAAGATTAAATGTACGTGAAGACTTACAAGGAAGTCTTCTCAGGCGAAGACGTACGTGAAGACTTATAATGGTAAAATTGAGTACAAATTTTTTGGTTGTTCATAAGGAGTTTGTTGTATTTTCAATAGTCTTTTGGGTTACTTTTGCATTTGATTGAATTTGGGGTACACGTTTGCATTTGAAATATGTTTTTTTTTGGTTATAGCAAACTTACTTTATGTTCTCCGTTGACATCATTTTTTAACCTAACGGTTGAGTTTGTTCTTAATCGCTAATATAACGGTTACAATTCGAGTATGACGTCATAGTTTCATTTAAACAAAAGACGCGTTCATTCCTTAAAGAGTTACGTTTTTCTGAATTTAACCATTGAACCCTTTTATTGGATATTTTTCATAACCTAAAGTTGTATATTTCAACAAACTTAATCCTTAAATCTTTTCATAATAAAAAATTTTAAATATTTGATCACCTACACAGAAGACATGTTCATTCATTAAATAATTGTATCTTTTAAGAATATTAATCATTGTATCCTTTCATTGAACCGTCATGATAGAAAAATTGTATAGGTTAACAAATATATAAAATGTATTTTTGTCAACATAAAAGGTCTCTTTAAATCAGAAATATATCATGTTAGACAAACGTGTCATCAACAAATAGGTATAAATGTGTTGTGATCTGAGAGGTATGAAAGTGTCGTAACCTAAGAGGGACGAACATGTTTGTGATACAAGAAGTACGAATGTGTCATGATCCAAGTGGTGCGAACATGTCATGATCGAATGGGTGTGAATGTGTCGTGACCAAAAGGGTACTAACGTGTTGTGATCGAAATTATGTGAATGGATTTTGACCGAATGGGTGTGAAAGTGTTGTGATCAAAAGGTTGCGAACGGGTCGTGACCGAAAGGTTGCGAACGGGTTGTGATTGAAAGGCTGCGTATGTGTTGTGAACGAAACGGTACGAACATGTCGTGATCGAAAGGGTAGAAACGGGTCGTGACCGAAAGTGTGTGAATGGTTTGTGACCTAATGGGTGTGAAATTGTCGTGATCAAAAGGGTGTGAATGAGTCGTGCCCAAAAGGTTGCGAACAGATCGTGACCGAAAATATGCAAATGGGTCGTAACTAAAAGGGTGAGAATGGGTCGTGACTGAAAGGGTGCAAACATGTCGTGACTGAATGGGTGTAAATGTGTTGTGACCGAATGGGTGTAAATGTGTTGTGATCGAAAGGGTACGAACGGGTCATGACCGAAAGGGTGTGAATGGGTTGTGACCGAATGGGTGTGAAAGTGTCGTGACTGAAAGGGTGCGAATGAGTCGTGACCAAATGGTTGCGAACAGGTCATGACTGAAAAGGTGTGAAACTGTCGTGACCGAAATGTTGCGAACAGGTCATGACCCAAAAAGGTGCGAACGGGTCGTGACCGAAAGGGTACGAACGAATTGTGACCGAAAGGGTTCGAACAGAACGTGACCGAAAGGATGCAAACGTCTTGTGATCGAAAGAGTGCGAACGGGTCGTGACCGAAAGGGTTCGAACGAATCGTGTTCAAAGGAGTAAAACTTTTCCGCTGATGTCATCACTTTTATAGGAAAAAAGTTAAATCTGACGGTTGAGTTTATCACGATTTTGTAATCTAACGGATAAGATCTTCTTTTTTTTAAGATCTGATATCATCAAACTATATTAATAGAGGATGTGTCCTTTCCGACGCACCCCTTAACATGCCTCTTTTAAATTCTAAATGATGCACCCTTTAATGTGCCTCTTTTAATTTCTTAACAACACACCATTTCAAATACTTTAATCTACAGAAGACACACCCTTTCACTCTCTTTTTAAATTTCTCAACAAGACTCCTTTTAGTAGGTTCTAAACTTTTCGGAGAAAGAATGTTTCATAATAATATAAATGTATAATCTCTTAAAACTATTCAATGTAATTTTAACATGAAAAGACACGTTTTATAAAAAAGACAGATCTATATGATATTTTAAAATTAATGCAATATTTAAGATGAAAAGTTGCATACTTTCACATTTATTGAGATTCCTCTTACTTATAAAAAGAATCATTTTATGAATATTTAAAAATTAATGAAATGTCTAGGATGAAAAGACGTTGCATATTTTACATTTTTGATATTGTTATATTAATAAAAAGACACATACTTATAATCTTTTAAAAACTAATGCAATGTTTAGGATCAAAAGTTGTATTTTTCACATTTCTATTGATGATAAAAATTCAAAAAAAAACTATGAAAGGAAGTGTCTTTTCATTTTAAAAGATGCATTGATTTAAAATAAGTTATCAAAATTACTAATGATGTGTTTTCATTTTAAAACAGAAATTTTAAAAAGCTTATCGGAATGTTTAAAGATATTTTTTATTCTTGAAATTGCATAAGTAAAATGAGTAATCTTTTTTATTTTTCTACCTATTTCATTCACATTTATAGAAAATCTTCAAATTATCTAGAAATTTTTTAAAAATTGATTATTGGGTAATTTAATTAATTTTTATATATTTACAAATATATGGTTTGGCTAACAGGTAATTATAGGAAAAAATCCATAAATGGACATACGCGACTCTTCGTTGAATATATATGTTTCCTCATTAAACATGTGTTTCTTTTATATATATATATATATATATCTTCACATAGTGTCTTTTGTTGTCTATATGTATATGAAGCATTGTAAAGATTATTTGACATGACAAATATCTTCTAAAACATGTTTTTATTTTTTTCTGACGTCGTTATTATTAATAGCAAAAACAAATTTTGTTTTTTTTGGTAAGAGTATCATTTTCTTATAAAAGGTTTAGTTCAACTGTCAAGTTTATCACAAATCCAAATTTAACAAACAAATTATGTTTTTATTTATAAGATGTGACATCACTCAAATAATTTAGCAAAAGACGTGTCTTTCTCTGATGCACCATTTTAAATGAAACTTTTAACTTCTGAGCGATATACTTTTTTCACATACACCTTTTCATTTTTGAACAAAACACCTTTTCATATGTTCTTTTATTTTATGAACATCGCACTTTTTCACATGATTTTTAAATTTTTGAACGATACACTCTTTTATTGGTTAATACATTTAGGTGTTTATCTAAATCCTATGGAAAAGTTTATTTGATTATGCAATCTAACTGATAGAATTTATTACATCGGTAAAAGTAAGAGTTCATCAAACTACTAATGCAAAAAAGTATCATTGTTTCGTTAGTGAACCAACACTTATCTAAGTACACATATTTTGAAAATTACATATTTTCATAGAAGTAGTTACAAAGCCACTAAAATGATAAATTCTATACGTAAACATCTTACTAAAGATATGGAATTCTAGAAAAATAAGTATTTTAATTTCTTTAACAAAAATTATTAATAAACACTTCCTTTCAAACGTAGCATATTATGTATTCTATGAATATATTACTCTTAACTTCAGTTTCAGAGATATTATAAATTTTTATTTTTCTTTTTTATATATCATCATTTTTATTGGAAAATTTTCATTTCTACCATAAGTTTGATACCAATTTTCAAATTTACCTTTAATGAATGACTATTTGCAAAAATACCTTAATTTTTTTGATGAAAATAGACTTAATTAATTTTTCTAAATAGTTATAAAAAATTTAGAAACTCAACCTCACCCTTTTTACAATAAACCCTAAACAATAATCACTAATGTGTAAACCCAAATGTTAATATGTTTTTAATAATGTATATTTTTGCAAAACGATATTTAAATTATGTTATTCTTAAAAATGTATCATTTTTATTCTAAATATATAATAATAATAATTACTATTATTAAATTAGAATTAAAATTAGTACCGTTTCCTCTGCCAATCGTGGGGGTCAGAATCCTAGTTCTTAAAACATAAACTAGAATAGAACTCACGCTATGCGCGGTTAAGTTTCATTTTTATAGTTAAACATTTATTTTACTTTATAGATTGTTTAAGTTTGTTATTTCTACCTTCGAAAAGAATCGTATGTCGTCACAGAGCTTTGAATACCTAATATAAGTATTTGTATATGAAGTGACAACGAGAAGTCTACACCTAACTTTAAATGTGTCACTTTGACCTACTAACCTTAGCCTTAATTTTCCATCTAGTTTCATATGGTTTGAGATCTTTTAGAAAATTAATTTTTATATGATCTATTTTGAATATGTTTTTACGCTTTTTAATTGAATATCTTAGTGAATATATGATATGTTAAAAATTAGATTTAATATATATAATTCTATTTAGAACTCACTATTTTTAAAAAATTATATACATTAAGAAATGTAAGATATGTGAATTGTTTATTATGTAGATGTGATTTTATTGGGGGAATTTGACAAATATGACTCAAAACTTGATTTTAAATGCAAAAGTATACCCAAACATCAATCAAATGAAAAACTAACCCAAAAGCCTTGTGAAATTACAACCAGCCCCTTATGACCAAACAAAAAAATAAAATTTATTTTTACGAATATAACCCTGGAAAGTCTTTTGAGTTTGTGTAAGTCATCTCATGTAGTTGATCTTAAAATAATTTATAAATTTTATATAAAATATTTTTCAGGTTAAAAAAATGAAATCATGTAATTATAAACATTTGAAAATGATATAAATTAAGATATAGTAAAATTGAATTATTTTCAACATAGGTGAGTCAATGTAGTGAGTCATGATACTATTTGGTTTAGGGTTTAGTAATATATGTTGTAGTCTTGTTTGTATTCTTAGGGTTAATTTTTTGAAACTTAACATTTTTATTCAAAAATTAATTTTTGACCTATATGTATTTAGTTATGTATATATTAAACACTTTTTGAGCTGAATTTGATTATAATAAAGTGTTTAGTTAGTTAATTAAGTTGAGAGTTTATATTTAGGGTTTAGACGACTTCCAGGAAGTCTTCTAATGAATAATATGTACATCAGACGACTTCTGGGAAAGTCTTATGGGAGAATAGTAAATTTAGGGTCGAGATGACTTACTTGAAAGTCTTCTGGAAGACTTACTTGAAAGTCTTCTCGAAGACTTACTTGAAAGTCTTCTCGAAGACTTACTTGAAAGTCTTCTGGAATACTTACTTGAAAGTCTTCTGGAATACTTACTTGAAAGTCTTCTGAATCGAAAATATTTAACTTTATTGGAAATTTTTTTCTTCTTATGTACAAAAAATTTACACACTTTTTTTCCCTCTCAAATGGCTACAAAAAAATGTAATGTTTCTCATATCTTTCTCACTAATTCATCTTGTTTTGCAGGTTTTTTATTACATGGTTCTCATCTTATACTACTTTAAAGGTAAATCTATTTTTTGAATATGTATTTTTGTGTGTTCTTTAAATGTAGACATCTCATCTTCCACTCATTTTCTATGTTTTGATGTCTTTTAAACGTTTTTGGATTTGCAGGTTTTTCAGATATGTGTCATACTTTGGAAGACTTCTAGACGACTTCCTGGAAGTCTTCTAGACGACTTCCTAAAACTCTTTTAAACGACTTCCAGAAGACTTCCTAGCTGACGACGAAGCTATAGTGAAGGTGCACGGGGTCTTACCGTCTAGCCGTTGGTACTCCACATCTTCACGGAGGGACTTAGAGTGCTTTCAAAGTCACTATGAGAATATACAGAGAATACTACGGAGCTGCATCCATACTCACCTGGTCCATGTACATTGTTCTTTCCAGGAGGTTGGCCGCCTATCCTAGATCTTCCCATTTTCAAGCGAGGAGCGTAAGCGATATGGCATATTTGTGAAAGAATCTCCTTTCTCTTTGTTCGGAGTGTTGCTAGAAGTATGATTTTGCTAGTCCTTGGGAACAGCGTAGCGACGGATAATTCAGGTCCGAGACTCGGAAAGAGTGGCTTTAAAGAGGGCGTCAGAGCCGATGGGGATAAGGAATAAGGATTGAAGCCCCTTAGCTCTGCCAGGCACTGGACAGGGGTTAGCTCGGTAAATGTGTAGAGCCAAGTGTAGTGGGACAGCTAATCAAAACAAATATGTCCCCTTCTCAAAGAGAATTATTCTTAATTTTATTTAAAAAAAGTCTAAATTTCGATCTAAAAAAGGAGGATTTAAAAAAATTATTTATGGATCCGCTCTGAGTGGTATCTATGTCATTAATTCAATGAATCTCATGTATTTAGCGGGAAGTTTGCTAGATAGACATTATCAAATAGCCCCTTTTGATGAGAGATATGAACAAGAGGCTTAATCGTTTTTTTTTGGAATAATTACCAGCCAAAAATATTTCCTGTCATGATGAATCCTGCAATGTAGTGGTGATGGGTATATAACGCAGCTTGAGTCGTAAAATCTTGCGCTTTATAATAGGCCTATTTTGTGCGTTTAATCACCTTTCTTTCATCTCTGAGATCCCTTGCTCTCACGTTCGAGTGTTTTCTCGTCGTTTAGGCCGGTTTTCGAGAGATTTCCTCCAAATCACTGGTATGACTCTCCATGAGATTCATAGTTGCATTACTTATAGCTTCCTTCTTCGTAGACAAAGCTGATTCGGAATTGTCTGTGCGTACCGCAGTATCTACAACTCCTTTACGGGCTCCATAGCAAGAAATAATATATTCTGTTAAAGACAGAATTTTTTTTGATGTAGTGAGTAATAGCTCTGGTTGCTATTAGAGTTAGAGTCCATTCACGGCTAACTTACCATCAGGGAGAACTCCTACTAATGATGGAATGAGCTAGATTTGAATGAAGAGATAGATTCGTCAGACAGAGAAAGAAGAAGTCGATCATTGCTTTTTTATCAATCTCTAATTCTAGCCTGCCCCCAGTGGGAGTGGGAAATTGGGGAAAGCCGAAACGGAAAAGCGGAAAGAAGATTCTAGCCTTCCTTCCATATTCAAAGATCAAGGAAGACGAGCAAGAAAATGGATGCGCGTTAGGCGGAATTCCTCTGGTTCAATGTAAAGCTTTCCGTTGCTGTATCGGAAAAGGTCCCACTCTGCTTGGGCCCGCTAGCTGACGACGAAGAAAAGCATGCTCCTCTTCAAAATGCCAGAGCAGTTTGTTTTTTAGAGTCACACATTGTTGGAGGGAGAGCAATAGAGCCGCCGAGTTTCTAAAGAACCTTTAATAAACAATAGAAATCAAATAGAGAAAACAAGTACGAAATTTCAAATTGAAATTTTAACTAAAAGAATGGAATATTCCAAAGCATTCGCTTCTTCAAGAGTTTGAATTAATTGTCTAAAAAAAAGAGGGCCCTGGGGAGCATGCCACCCTCAACCCACAAACATTTTCCTATAAACAAAAAATAAACACTCAGAATTAGAAAGGGACGCGTCTTTTCAAGATCCATCAGAAGCAGGAGGAGAAAGCACCCTCCGGCTCAGGGGGACCAGAAAGGCCTTTCGTTTCCCCCCTTCATCGGCTGTCATGAAATTGCTACCAGTAACTAAGACTCAAGTGGAGACAAAAAAAAAGCACTCAATTTGAATGGTGATGTTTGGACATAGAATCGAGTCCTTGTGAATGGAAGTATGAACGATGCACAGAGTCATACCAGTGATTTGGAGGAAATCTCTCGAAAAAGAAGACTTTCTGGAAGTCGTCTAAAAGACTTCTCGAAAGTCTTCTCGAAAGTCTTCTAACATATAATTTGCTAGAAGACTTCTAGGATGTCTTCTTAGAGAGTCTTTTATCAAGTCAATTGGAGTCCAAGCTTGTTTTTGTGGAGGAATGATCTATAATAATTTTTTTTATTGTCATTTTGTAATTTTTAGGTGTACACTTTTAAATGTGAATTGTTTTTGTAAATTTAAAGATATATTAATGATTTTTTTTGGTAAATATATTCATGTCTATAATGTTATCTTTCCAAAAATACATGACATTATTAAAGTTATTGGTACAACTTTAATATCAACACACAATAATAATGAAAAAACAGTCAAATTTACTACAACTAAGGGAGAAAAATTCCCAGGAAAAATTAGCCAAATTCACAACATATCAAATATTACATAAGTTCAAACATATAACAATTTCACTGGAAGTCTTCTGGAAGACTTAAATTTAAAGCGGGAAATTGAAATTTGAGCGGGAAATTTAAAGCGGAAATTTTCAATATGTGCGGGAAATTAAGATTTGGCGGAAAACTCAAATTTTAAGTGAAAATTGAAATTTTAAATTTCATGAAAGTTAAAAAGTGTATCTTATGATCTAAGAAGATACATTAAACCATATTACTTGATATTTTTGAAGTTATTTAACACTTTTGAAAGTTAAAAAATATATGTTTAAGTTACTTAATATACTTGAATTAACAAGAAAATGTTAAAAAAGTCTTTATAGTTTTAGATAAAATGAACTTTATTAAACATTGACGTAGACGACCTCCAAGAAAGTCGTCCAGAAGACTTCCAAGGAATTCGTCCAGAAGACTTACACGGAAGTCGTCCAGACGACTTACACGGAAGTCGTCGAAAGGTCATTTTTGCAATTGAAAATTTACAAAGGAAGACTTCCAGGGAGGTCTACTCTACAACAGACTTCTTTGGAAGTCTTCCTTTATAAATATTGCCTTACTTTTTTTTCAAAAAAATCTCGAAAATACCAGAGAAGACCTCCCTTGTAAGTCGTATAGATGAAAAAAAAACTTAAATATTAATATCAACTAGACGAGTTATATGTAAGTCGTCTTAGGTTACTTTTGCAACTAGAAAATAAAAATTAAATATTTAATTTTAACTAGACGACCTACATGTAAGTCGTGCGTCAGACGACTTACATGGAAGTCTTCTGTGATATCCAAGGTTTGACCAGAATATCATAAATAATTTCTGGAAGACGTCCGCGTAGGTCGTCTGACGGACGACTTACATATAGGTCGTCTGACTAAAATTAAATATTAAATTTTATTTTTCAAATGCAAAAGTAACCTGAGAGGACTTACATATAAGTCGTTTAGTAAATATTAAAGTTTTTTTTCAGGGAAAAGTCAAATTTCTGACACTATTTGGTCAAATGCAAAACTAACATGTTTATCTTAGACGGCTTACCGGGAGGTCTTCTATGGTATTTTTGAGATTTTTTTTGTTAACAAAGAAAACTGGAAGAGTTCCAGATAAGTCATCCAGACGACTTCCGTGTAAGTCTTCTACGTCCAGAAGACTTACACTGAAGTCGTCTAGGCCAACAAATCTCGAAAAAATGATTTCACACCTTAAATTAGTGAGATAATTTTCTTAACACACATAACTCTTCTCCAAGCACACAGAAGCTCAAAAGAAAGTGACTCACCAAGAACCATACGTTTGAATCAAAATCTTGAATTTTTAAGATGAATATAGAGAGAAAGTGAAAAAGATTTAGTTTTTAAGCATAAGAAATGAGATTAGAGGATTGAAAACCGATTTTTATGTGTATTAAGAGCTTCAAATTGGTTGTTCATGGTGGTTGGTGTATTGATGTCAATAGCATTATTGTAAATATTTTATGAAGATGAGGATGATAGAGTAAAATACTCATTTTCCAAAAAATAAAAGTAATGACATTTTTGTGAATAATCAGATTTTTTACGGTGAATAAGGCAAATAAAAATTTTAAAAAAAAATTATGGGTTAATTTTTTGTTTGACTTTAAGTTTTGAGTCACTTTTTCTAAAATCTCGATTTTATTTTCGAAATATATTGTGGGTTAATTTCGGATTAATGACTAATTTGATTTCAATTGGTTAAACATATTTATAATGAATTACATGTATAAATAAATATGTTATATCATGTAATCTAAATGATTTAGATGAACATGTGTTTAATAGTCCAAAATTAAAATATAACACATGGAAAGCAAAATATGACTCAAATTTTAGAGTAGAAGATCTTTAAATATCGTTTTATTTAAAATATAAATAAATATTTAAAATAATTTTAACAAATTGTTTTTTAATATACATTGGAAATAATTATTTTTAATTGTTAATTGTCAGTAAAATATAATTAAAATATTTTATATGTTTTAAAAATTTTGTTTTAAAATCAACACTGAATTAATGTTAATTTATAATTATATTTTAGTGATAATTATAGTTTATATTAATTAATTACAAAAATAAATTTTAAAAAAGATTCTAAAAATATATTGCTAGAATTTTTTAAAACATTGTTTAATTTCTTTTGATTAAGATATTAAAATATATTGTAATTGATTTGTGTATATTTTGATTAAATTTTTAATAGATGGTCCAAATAAAAATATCACATATAAAAAAATCATAGAACTCTAATTTAATATATTAGATATTTACGAGAGTATGATACTCATTAACGATATATACTAGATGAAAGAATGATTCATTATTAAATCATTTGATTCTGACTAAAATTGTCTAACAACTGAGTGATCAATGAGAAGTTGGTCTAGTCGTGAATAAATAAAAACAAATTTAAAACTTAAGCAAAAAAAAAAAAATCGGTTTGAAATTTAAAAACATTTTCCAAAGAAAATCGTTAAATCTTTTTTTTTAATAAAACTCTTGATCTTGATTATATCAAAAGCTATCAGTTTCTTCATTGATTCATCACTGATAAGGGATCATGATCAAATGCTAAAGATTTCAATTCACGCAAAAGAAATGATCTATTCTTTACCAGATTTACAGAAACCATCAAAGATCAGTAAAAAACACCCCAAGCAACCAAGCTACTAGAAGTGATTTAAAGCATGTTGAGATCATTCCACACAAACCATGTTTTGTTGAAGAATATTTACAGAAATCGAAAAACATAATCATTCAGCACCTGAATCGGATGCCGAGCCCGTACTTACAGTAAACGCACCCACGTTTTCGTCCCAAGCTTCCTAATCATGTCTCTCTTTACCTTCACGGTTCTTGATATCAGCTCATCATAATGTTGATCATCGTAATCACCATCTTCGTCAGCATCGTCACATTGTTCCTCCCCGTCGGGGTTGACGTAATCTTCTATCTTGATTCCAAGAGAGTAACGCGAATTAACTCCACGAAGAAACACTGTCCTCAGGTTATCATCGGGGACGCCACGATCAAGTTTCTTGATAAGGAAAGTCTTCATGAGCGGCGAAGTAACCGGGGATGAGACGGAGGAAGCGTGCGACGCGTTCACCAATGAAAATTTTCGAGGTTCTGACGGTTTCCCGATTGTCCTCTTTGTGGTGTTGAAGACGAGGAATAGCCATTCATGGATCGATTCTATCGTTCTTGTGGATTTGGGATTTGAGGATGCTTTGTTCAATGAAGGAGGAGGAAGTTAGCCTTTATACGTAAGCGTCTTTTATGTGTTGCTACAACTTTCAGTTTAGTTATGAATTTATGAGATTATTTGTTAAATACCATTTTCTGTTTATAAATTTTTGAAAGCAGTTCATGTTCATTTTTAACTACCTTTTCATGTAACATGCAATTTAATTTTTCTTTATCAACATTCATAAGATTACCAAAAAAATCAACGTTTATGTCAGAATAGTGTGTGTTCTTTGTTCCCTTATTCTCTTTTCGTATGAATGGGAGAGAAGGAATGCATTTATTTCAAATTCATAAGCAGAAATATAAAGGCCAGGTTTTGTAAAACTTGTATAGTCTTTTTCTACCATAATATTCAATATATAATGCAAGTTATTTGAAAGTTTTAGTTTAAAACTTTTCAGTTTTATTTTAAAAATTTTTGGCCAAAAGTCAATTAGAAAAGCTTCAATAGTTGACAAAAAAGAGCTTTAATCTATTTCTCTTTGAAACATTTTTGTAAACACAAATAAAAGCTTTTATCCAAAACTAAAGGTCATATGACTCATATGAACGTTTAGAGTTATGTTATAGATCTTTTAAAACACGTTCATTGGGGGTTTTTAGTTCCGAGATTCTCAAAATACATATATGTGTATGTATATATTTATATTAGTATTTAATTGTGGATTCTTAACTTTACGAGAACTTTAAGAATCCCACAATTACATACTACTATAAATATATACATACACATATATGTATTTTGAGAACTCCGGAGCTAGAACTCCCTCCTCTCCCATTAGAGGCGCTCTTACTGTCAATAATGTTTTTCATCAAGAGTTCGAGGTACAAATATATACTAATTTTAGTCACAGCTAATGTCGGAGACGGAGTAGTTGACAACAATGACAAGATTATAAAATATGGTTCCATTTGAAGAAAACAACTGTTTAGATCCTCCTCTTGGTTTATTAAAGTAGTTGATCACCACCAAAGATAAGGCAAACCAGTGATGATGAGCTTGATATTTTTGCTCTTATGCCTACCTTTTTTTCTTAACAACATCAAGATCGTTCAGTATATTCTCCTGATATAACGGCTGTGCGCAATAGTGTTTTTTTCCGTGGGATTAGGAATCCACACAGATATATCAAGTCACAGAATGGGGAAGATCAATCAATGTGGATGAAGAGGTTCATGAACTCTGGTGATGATGAGCTTGAGCACATAGCTTTCCTTGTGTTGTGGCTAGCTATTTTGTGTTTCTTTCTTACCATTATAATATATGTATGGTGCTATGATTGCTCCTGCCCATTTGTATGAAGATCTCTACTCTCTTCAAAAACCATAATAGAGATGTCACAAAAACTAGGGGGACTGACAAAACTTTTATGTGTTCCTTGTTGCTAAAAAAAGAGTCTTCACAAGCCAAAAGGTTGATGCAATCCTGATCAACAACAAATACAAAGAGAATAAAGTTTGGATTAGATCAAAAGGAGCAGAAACTATTGCACAACCAATAGAAATTCTTATTACTCTTATTGGGCCCATTCATGAAGTTTTAGATAGAGAAAAGCTAATGGTTTGTTTGCTGGACGTGTTGAGTTTCTAAAATTGGTATTTGGGCTTGTGTTTGATCAGAATAATGGAGAAGAAGAGTGAAGAAGAAGTCTTGGACGAAAATAACAATGGCGCAACCACTCAGCTTGCTCAGCCACCACCTAAATAGTTAATGCTTTGTCTTTTTTGTGTGTGTTTTATGTTGTTCATGCAGTAAGTCTTACGTTTTCTATGTTGTTCATATAGCAAGTTTTGTGTTTTCTATTTAAGTGTGTTGAGTATGTACCAGAATTTTAAATCATCATTTATATCTTAAACTATTTTATTATTTAGTGATTAATTTGTTCTATGAACAACTTAATTGTGAGGTGTGTAATCCAAAACAATCAACAAACTCTCAAACTGTCTGGTTTGTCGAATCCAGAGTGAGAGAGAAGAGTGTTTGAGGCCTTCCCGCAACCTCAATGTGTCAATCAATCAATTCCTCTTCAAGCCATCCATCTATCAACCCTAAATCGACCATCAAACCTCCATTTATCAATCTGTCACAGAGTATATACAACCAAAATCATAGTGGCAATTCTTGGGAAGAAGTCATTAAGTGGTATCAGAGCACCACTCTGAAGATCGATTCATCTAATGTTTCAGAACTGGTGTATACTTTGGTTAAGCAAGGTGATAGCTTTACAACTTTCACTTGTGACTTTCATATAAGAGATGTGTCATCTCTTCAGCTCAGCTTAGTGGAGTATCTTAGAATTTTGAGGGTCCGCAACAAGTTATTTTTGAACCATGAGGAAGCTTATGTGTGTTTAGAAGAAGTAACAAAATTATGGACCAGAAAGAAGCTTCATTCAAGTTCAGTTTGGAGGGTGTATTCACACTTAAAGATCAAGATGGGTCAATAAATCTTCTTAAAGGGAAAGAGACCAGCTATAGTAACAAAAGAGGAGATTCAGTAGGAAAACAAGGAACACTTGCTGATACATCCAAGATGTTGTTGAGACAAGAGGAAGGATTTCAACGCTTTGTGTTTGACCTTGGGGAGATGCAATGTGTGACGACATTTCTGATTTCCAGAACATGTTATTTGGAGTTATATGATCATGGTTATATCATCCTACACAGCTTGGATTTGAGGAAAAATCCTCTTAAAGGAGGAGGGGATGATGCAATCCTGATCAACATAAAATACAAAGAGAAGAAGGTTTGGTTTAGATCAAAAGGAGCATAAACTATTACACAACCAATGAGAGTTCTTATTAACTTTATTGGACTCATTCATGAAGTTTTAGATAGAGAAAGGTTATTAGTTTGGTTTGATGGACGTGATAGACTTCTAAAATTGGTATTCGGGCTTGTGTTTGATCAGAATAATGGACAAGAAGAGTGAAGAATAAGCTTTGGACAAAAATACCAATGCTGCAACCACCTAACTAGTTAATGCTTTGTCTTTTTGTGTGTTTCTATGCTATTCATGCAGTAAGTCTTATTTTTTTCAATGCTGTTCATGCATCAAGTCTTGTGTTTTCCACTTAATTGTGTTGAATCTGTATCAGAAATTTCAATTATCATTTTTACGGTGTGTCGAATCCAGAGCGAGAGAGAGGAGTGTCTAAGGCCTTTCCGCAATCTCATTGTATCAAATCCATCAATTCCCCTTCAATCCATCCATCTATCGACCATCAAACCATCAAACTTCCATTTATCAATCTGTCGCAGAGTAGATCTAACCAAAATCAAAATGGAAATTCTTGGGAAGAAGTCATTAAAGGTGTTGAGATATTTTATTAAAATAGCGTAGTATCAAAATTAGATCATAATATCTGGCATGGTTGTAAACAACTAAATCCATCAAGATTAGACTGAAACTAGTTGTTTTTGGTGTGTCACAAAGATCAGAACCTTCTGCAGAGTTGCCATGGTTACTTAGTAATAAAAAAGCAGTTAGTAATAAAAAAGCCAATCATTCTTGGTTTGATCATAATACTCGGGGGGAAAAGTTCATAATCTCATCTAGCAAAGATGATTAGCCCAAGACATGACGAATACAATAACATTGTTTTTTTTTCCTTTTCCTCGCCAGAAAAGAAAAAGAATATGACAATGAGGTTTCAAGTAAAAATGAGAGAATCTACCAACTTTTGTTTAGGCATATAACTCTTGAGGGTTAGATTCAAACTACATCATTATGCGAAGGACTGCAAGTCCCACTGCTGAAATTGAGACAAGAGTACCAATGCAGTATTTGATAACTTCGTATTTGGCCGCTTCTAGTTGAGCTCTCAATGCATGAATTTCCTGCAATAACAAACATATAATGTGTTACCAATCTTCCCAAGTTCAAAAACGAACAGTGCATAACCAAGATTATGAGTAAAGGAGATATCATTACTCTGTCAAGCTTGTTTGTGAGGTTTGTTGTTTCAGAATTCTGATTAGCTAGCTCATCACGTATCCGGCTGTAATTAACAAGACAATCATATATTACCATATAATCAAAACACCTCACGCCTTCCACAGATGGCGATGTTGGTAAATGGTAATAGTCATGTGGAGTTTACATACCCTCTTTCAAGATTCAAATCCAAGCGCTGTCCAGCTGTTACCTTATCAATTTCATACCTGTTTCAACTAACATGTCTTAGTTTCAGAATGTTCACACTATATAACAAGAAGAAGACGTTGAAGAATGTGAGAGAGCCGCCTAAATAAAAATTAACAAAACCTTAGCTCGCTTCTCATCTTCTCTATATCCCCTCTTAGTTTTTCTGTCTCCCGTTGTAAAACTGTAAAATGATGCTCCTGCAAAGCCAAATGAAGAAGTTGTGGTGCGTTAAAAAAGTTTAATCACAAGATAATAAAAAGTTCCCAAGTCTCCAAGTCATAAACATTTAAAAGAAAGAAAAAATACAGAGAGGAAAAAAAATAGCAACATCTCATGGGTTATATATTCAGGAACTCCCCCACTATATCAGACTTCAATGTTCGAATTGCAATGTAACACAACCTCAATCATAAACAACAATGGTTTGAGATTGTAACTAGAACATGTAAATGGTTACCTGAGAGCTTTTTACTTCAGATTTAAATTTTGAGAGATTAGAATCTTGAAGCATTTCAATCTGCAGCGAAAGCAAAACAAAAAAAAAGGTTGCAGTTAATCAAAAGTAATGTTCCATTGAAATTAAGGGGACGAGAAAGAAAGAAAGGACCTTTTGCATCTCAGCCTTGGAAACAAAAGACTCGGATACATTTTCCAAGCTATCATTCAAAACCTCAGTGATGGCAGAAGTAATGGCCTCAGCTTGTTTGGATGGTACACCTTGTGCTTCAAGACTCCTTACCTTTTCCACATAAAAGGAGCCTTCAATGATACTACTACAAGTTCTGTTAATGCCTAGCTTTCAGATCTATCTAGGGTACATAGATAATGTTTTACCAGAGCCAACGTATCGACGAGGAAAGCACGCTTCCCATTGACTTTGGTAAGCTCCGAAATTTGCCGGTATTGGAAGGGACGACGATCAATGAAGCTGTAGGAGGAGCCTAAACCTCGAGGTTTAGCGATTGAAAGCGCCGATTGTGCCCCTAACAGAGCCAGGCGCTTTGACATGTTCATCGATCACCAGGGAATTTTCTTCGACGGAGAATCAGGAATAGCGGATGCGATTGATTTGATGAAGAAGGCAGAAGAGCTTGAGGAAGGGTTCTGCTTCTTCTTCTTCTTCTTCTTCTTCTTCTTCTACTAGGGGGCTTTGATCTCTCGATCGATCTGAATTTACATACGTACCCTTTTACTAGAACCCATAATACCAAAACGTTGTCGTTTACTTACTTGCCCGCAAAGTTCTTTTTTTTTGGTTAACAACCTATTTTCATGACACAACAATCATATAGCAGCAGTTCTATAGAAACTTTATACATCGTCATAATTGCACACAACTAAACTATATCAACTTATTTCCTCCCAACCGTAAAGATAGAAACACATCTTTACCCCTAAAGTTTGAAAGACAAGCTAATACCGACAAATGTCCGTTTAAAGTAGGTTCAGTGTTTTTCGTTTTAAAACTAAACTAATGACTAACCTAATTAAACCTAAAATGACCCGATTATGAGCTCTCTCTCTCTCTCTCTCTCTCTCTCTCTCTCTCTCTCTCTCTCTCTCTCTCTCATTGCTGATGTGTGTTCATGGATGGTTTTTTTCGAAACCTCTCTTTGTCTTTCTTTGTCTCTCTCTCTCTACGTCGTTGTTGATGTGTGTTCATGAACCCTTTTATTTCAGAAATCAAACATGGATGATTCATGGACCGATGTTAATATGTAATGGATTGAGGTTCTTTAATTTGACACGGGTACAACGGATTCTCCTGATGTTGACTCTGACGGTGAAGATCAAAGAGAGCATAATGACTACAACATTGAGAAAGAAGCCTTCAAATTTGTTGATGAGCCGTCAGTGAAGTATACTTGTATCGAGAGACTGATGATAGTGAAGAGCGGGAAGAAATTCAAAGGACTATCTACAATCACAATGATATTAAGAGAGACAGTGGGGAGTTGTATGTAGGGCAAGTTTTCATCAGTGGATTTGCGTTTAAAGAAGCAATGCTTGACTATGCTCTGAAAACGGGCCGGAACATCAAGCATAATTGATATGATAAGACAAAGATTGTGTTTTTCTGTGAAGGTAAAGGTTACTCTTGGAGAATTTATTTCTCAACCTCAGAAAAATATCCTAACAAATGGCAGGTTAAGATATTGAAGAAGGAGCATAGATGTGTTCCTACGGGTACTTGTTAGATGTTCAAAGTTCATGCAATAGCTTGATTGTTTGTTGACAAGATTAGAGAGGAACCTGAGTATTTCATGTCGATGAAGTTTGAGGAGCTTATTATGGAGAAATGAAAGCTTAGTGTGACTAGGCCTCAATGCCAATATGCCAGGAACAAAGCGGTCAAATGGATTGAAAGAGAGAATGATGAGCAGTTTGGAAGATTGCATGATTACTGCAGGAGATAAGGGAATCAAATTAGAATTCTTCTGTTGAGCTTGAATGTGTGCGTAATGATGAAGGGTTTGATGTCTTTAACAGATTTTATGTTTGCTTTGACATCCTTCGAAGAAGTTGGAAAGAAACTTATAGGCCTCTAATTGGATAGATGGCTGATTTTTGAAGTCTAAGATGAAGGGACAGTTGCTGGTGACTTTGGGCGGGGATACTAAAAATGTGATTTACCCAATCGCATGGGCTGTGGTACAAGTTGAAAACAAGGATAACTAGTTGTGGTTTGTGAGGAAGATCAAGTTTGATCTAGGATTAAATGAAGGATCCGGTTACATTTTGGTTTATGATCGTCAAAAGGGGTTGATTGCGGTTGTGAAGATAGACTGCCACCTATTGAGCATAAGATGTGTGTGAGACACATCAATGGTAACTTGAAAATCAAGTATGCGAAGAAACCCTAGATGAATCCAAAGATTTGGAACTTTGCTTGGAGCTACAATGAGGATGATTACAGAGAAAACCTCTTGGACATATTTTGATATGATCGAGACATTTATGATGACGTGATGAAGTCAAAGCCAGAGAAGGGTGTGGGGCATTCTACAAGCTCGGACCTTGTTGTGAGGACGCGGAGAACAACTCAACTGAATCATTCAACAACTCAATAGATAAAGCTAGAGACAAGCCTTTTGTACCGATGTTCGTTTGGAAATGGTTCGTATAGCTAAAAGGGATGTGATTTCCACCAGCCATGAAGGTCTTTGCACACCGTATGTGATTGACATGCTCGAGATTTTGCGTATGAAGGCTTCGGAATGCACAGTTCGACCGTCCACAAACATGACATATGATTCTAGTCTTAATGGATGTTAATATAGAGTGAGCTAGGCAAATAGGACTTGCAGTTGTAGGAGATGGGAGATTACATGGATTCCTTGTGAGCACGCATATGGAGTTATGATGAACAGAGGGTTAGAAGCTCAAAACTATGTGGCTCACTGGTTTAGGACAAGTACGTTGAGGCAAACATATGCTGAAGGGATTGTTCCATTGCGGGGAGCAAAGTTTTGGTCCGAAGGACCAGAACCACCAAGAAGGAGACTAGAACATATAAAAAGAGGAAGAAAGGCGTGAATGAATCACTAGTGAAAAAGAAAGAGAAGTTTTTGAAGCAAATCATGCATTGCGGAATATGTGGTGCTGCCAATCACAACTCGAAATTATTTTTGATTTTTAATTCATTTTTAGACAAGTCAAACAAGCATAATATGATTTAGATAGATAAACTGAGGTTCGAGTTAACAAGTGAGTCTGCTAATAAACTATTACAAATTAATCTCGTCATATATCTACCCAAATTCACCATCCGTCCTTCCTGCCTTAGTCCCACGGTCAATCTATGTCTTTACCCTTTCGGGTCTTATCCTCATCTGCATCCAAAACAAAGGAGGAATAAGCAACATAATGCTTAGTGAGAGCAGTCTTCCGGTCCCACTTAGCCAAAGTAAAGCAATCCAGTCTAGATAAATTTGTGGTTTGACGGGAAACGCTTTTTTGCGGTTTGTCATTTTTTCGCTAGTGAAAAAATGATATTAGGTTTATGTTTGTAATTTGTCAGTTATATCAAGGGTATAATTGATATTATACCATTTTGACAGAATCATCTCCATCCAGATGATTCTATTTGGATCAGCCAACTGATATTCAAATTAAGCCTAAATTTTCAAAACTCATCCAGATGAGCCATCCACATGACTTGTACTTTTAAATCTAAACAAACAACACTCTCATCTCCATCCAAATGACTCATCTTGATGGTGAAACAAACAGCCTCTATATTGAATATAATCGAATGAATAAAGCTTTATCTTTTGCCATCACCCTTATTTTCAAGTCCTCTTTAGGCGTCTGGCCCCAGATGATCAATAACTTAGGTGTTGTTGTTTGTCCATCTGTCATCTCCATTGAGATGATCCAATCAAATGATCCATCTAGATGTTATTCAGGACTGTTTGTTTCTCCGTCCAAATGGTTCATCTAGATGAATCATCTAAATGAACTTTTATTCGTTTGTTTATCTCTATTTGGGTTGACGATCTATTTTCCCACGAGAACTATCATATAACACCAAATATCTCCAGAACTATAAACTTATTCTATTTATTCCCGAACATAAAGTTTAGTATTATTTCTCCACAAATGTTGGTTACGTAAAACCCAATTCAAAATCTTTAATTCCCAACAGTAAACCAAACAAACCAAAATCTAATCAGACATAAAACCCAACAAGAAATAAAATAAACTCAACCCGACATTACAGTTATTAATAAACTTTACAGATTTAAAATTCTGAAATTAATCAAACTCAATTACTAAGAACATAATACTTTTACTTTGTGTTTAAAGCTTCAAGGAATCAATTTGGTTTCCACTTAACAAAATAAATCTATAATAATTACGTTAACTTTTGCTCTTTTCTCTTTGCGCCAAGTCAGCACACCATGCTCCAAATGATGACATGTGGCTAGTTATCATAAAATTTTAATTATGGCCCTGGACGGGACAAAGACGCCAGCGGCAGCGACAAGCGACCAGAAAAGCACAGTAACAACGACAACTGACTTCATATTTTCAGTAACGATGAGAGAAAAATAGTCGCTAGTGATTGGCAGTTGACTTCAGATTTCCAAAAATATTGACGCTGTTAAATCTGGTGGCTTAAAGTATACCTAATCTAAAGCTTGAAATGATCGCTGCGACTAAGCTATGAAAACAGTTTTTCAGATGCACGCTTTAAATTTTGACCGCTGACGGTAGTCGCAGCGACTAAGAACCGAAGAGGGCTTATGTGCTTTTGATGAAAGTAAATAAGTTACAGGCTACTATTGTTTTCATTGACCCTTAATTAATATTCTTAGCCTGCCCGGTTTATCTAGGTTTTTTTTTTTGCAATTAGATATTGAAGCTCGTGGCATGAGTCACCGAATCTGAGAAAACTATACGTAAACGGATACAGTTTCGTTTACCTCCTCCAATAATCATATCATTAAACTGCATTCCACCTTCCCTTCCACTCAGCCTCATCATCGTCCAAGGTAACGGCTTCAACCTCGACCTACAAATGTGTATGTTGGATGCGATGAACGTCTCCACCGCTCAGATATCGGGAAAATTAAACTTTGTCCACCATCACCGCCAACTATGTACCGTTGCTCTAAGACCGTCAAGGTGCGACTGCTTCAGTTGTGGGAAGCTTGAAAGTGAAGGATGGGAGTATGGTGATAATGGGTTGCCATCGAACCTCCTAAATCAAGACGAAGATTTCCCTTAGAACGGCGGCAGCTCCGTCTTTGGCCACCACATTGTCAAGCTAACCTCCACCACTTACAGACTTCTCACCCTTGACCCTCCTTATTTGCCTCCTATGACGACGCCACAAAAACTCACCAGTTATGGAAACAGAGGCATTGTTGTCTGAGCCAGTTTCCGATTCATCCCTCTCCATAAGATACCAGTGAAGTACAAAGTCTTCGGTGGAGAAAACAAAGAGAATCCAGATCCATATCGGAGAAACCCGACAAAATCTTTAAACAAACAAGTCCTCAAACCTATAGATCCGAACCAAATAAGCCTTTGATCAGAGAGGTTTTGAAACTGTTAGAACCAAAAATTTCTGAGAAATTCGAAGAGAATTTGACCTCTAGGAGGAGAGTATCGCATGGTGATCTACACAATGTCGTTGTGCCGCGTGCATCGAACGTTTAAGAAGTGTAATGTCGTGAGAGAAGCAGTAGATAGCTCTATTGTATTGATATGCGAGAGAGACGTCCCGATGGATAATGGATTCTGACAAGAGCTCTCCAGTTTGATGGCCAACAGATTTAGAAACACTACGGTGGCTGCATTGTTGCCTAGGATTTTTCTAAAGGGAATGTACATTGGTGGAGCAAAGCAAGTGTTGAGATTAGTAGATGAAGGTCTTTGGGGAGCGCTGATTTCTTGGTTGCCGAGAAATAAAAGGAGAGGAGGCTGCAATGTTTATATCACGTGCTTTTACTTTCCCAAATAAGAACATTAAGCAATGGCAACAAAATGGGTTAATCCACCAGAAAGGCTCCAATGGCTTTGTTCATCAACTATGTCTTCCTTAGCTTAGCGGATTAACTGTCACAAGCTTTTACTTTCTCTTGCTGAGTCTCTTTCACAAAAGTTTTGCAGGAGTTGGAAATATTCAAGGAAGCGTTCGTGAGGAAAAATAACAATTGTTGTAGTGATATGTTTTTGGCTTGAGGTATGTACTGTTAGAACTCTACTTCACTACGAGCTCACTTTCCATATTTTGTTGATGGGAAAAAATGATGGTTAATTTCTCAGGGGTTTGAATTTACCAGCCAGAGTTAATTAGCTTATCAATGTGTTGAAGGTCTTTTACTTTCGGACTGTTATTGTAGGTATAACATGTCAGAATTGGTTTATATTTAAATTTTGTGATATGGTATGCTCGGTTTGTTATGTTCTATATGGTTCTTTGTACCAAATTCAGAAGTCTTCCTCCACTGATTAAGAATACACTCTGGACTGACTCTTGCAAGTAAGTCTCTTATTGTCTCTTCATTATGTTTTGCTTTGCCCATCAATTGCATGGATTTTCTATTCTCGTAAAGACATAAACTACATACTTAATTTTGGTCTATTTTCCGAAGGCTCGGAAGAATTGTGTAAGGTTTGGTTTGTATGACTATCTGGATATCTCTAGACGACTTGAGTTTGCTCATTACTACTGTTTGTAAGTCTATTAGAATTGTTAAATTATTGTATTTGTTTGTTTCGCTGCATAGATGATTTGGATCGACCAATTTGGTAGATTTTTCTTCTTAAAAATTATTGGCCTGTATAAAATTTAAAATTCAGGATTTGTAAACTTACCAGGGGCATCTATGAGCAAGATGTTATTTCGAGTAAAAGTTGTGGATCAAGATGCTTTAAGAGAGATCTTTTCCTTTTTGACATTGGCAAATTCTCTATGTATCAAGTTTAATGACACTTTGATGTATATTTTAATTTGATGGCAATAATACTGTATCATCTAATAGCTTAGCTCAAGCCTGATGAAGTAGATGAGCTAAAAATGATAAAATGCTTTTTCAGTTATTCAACATTCTGTTACAATTCAGTTTATATAGTAACTGACATCCGGTTTACATCTGATAATCTCAATAACCAAATGAACATTGAACCAATTACATTATATACGTTAATATCATCGATGCCGTAGTCAATCCTCGATGTTGTACGGTGATGTTGTTAAGGTTTGAATCTGGGTATTTTCGGATTGCCAAAATCTGTTTAAAGTTTTCTTTTGGTAATAAGCAGATCTTAAAAGTTCAGAATATTGAGAGATTGCAATTAATTTGATCAACGGATGATTGCTTATAAGTTTGACTGTGCAACTCGACTATAAAATCATGAACTTGGAGCAATTAACGGGCTATCGGATCTGCTACAAGGTCTGTATCACAACTGCCTAAGGAAATTACCTGCCATCCATATCCATACGGAAAACATAAATCTTAGTTAAGGGTTCCTTACCAAGAAAACCTAGATTGTCTAAGCCTAAACAATAAATACTACTCCCTCCGTTACATTAAGATAAACTTTTTAGAAAAAAAATTAGTTTCACAAAGATAGACTTTTTGTGTTTTCAATTAAAACTAGGTAATAATCCGCGCACGTGAAACAATTACTTAGATTATTTATTTTACGTTGTACCGAGGAATTGGTCGTATAATTTTTCTTAGGGATGAACATAATATATGTTCGGATTTAGTTGGTCTATTCGGACTTCAGATGTTTAGAATTAGATATCTAAATCTGATTCAAATATTTATAAATTTCAATTTGAATCTCGTTTAGAGTTGGTTCGAATCATTGATGATTCGGTTTGATTTCAGATATTCATTTTAATTATGTATTTTTTCTAACAAAAATCTAAATATACTTAAATCGTCAAAATCAGAAAATAAAATAACAAAAAACATATAAATTTGAATAATGTAAAACCAAATACTTAAATTTACATAAAATTAGTTTATTTTAATATTTAGATAGAAAACATATAGATATTTTCAATATTTTGAACACTTTTTTTATTATAGATATTTACTTGTGGCTATTTTAATAGTATTTAGATATATGTTGAATATATAATATATATAAGATTTAAAATAATTGATATATTTGAGTTTATATTTGTGATTTAGATATTTTTGGTATCCAAGATATTAGTTGGATTGGATTCGGTTTTGTATAGGTTATCCAACTATAAAAATTTAGATCTATCTAAGTACTTAATCAATTTTTATTTATGTTTAGTATTACTTTTAAAAAAAATTCGGTTCGGTTCTTCCGATCCATATATTTTACCCAAACTTATTTTCTTCTACTAATATAAAGCAAAAATAAAATAAATGTATTATAAAAATTTAGGGTTTATTTTACATAAATGACTATTAGACCATACTTTAAGAAAATAAATAAAAATGGTTGGACGTCATGTCAATATTGGTGGACATGTTGAAAAATTGACGTAGTCTATAACCAAATAACGTGTACTTTCTTAGAAAAAATCTTGGTAAATATAATAAAAACACAATCTAATTGAGTGAAAATGGTTAAGGTTGCGTCAAAAATATGTGATTTGTTCATTCGACACATGAATTTTGTTTTTCAATCGATTTTGCAAATTTATTTTCTTTTAAAGATTTTATGCTTTCTGATTTTTTCTACCAATCTGATTATGTTTCTAATTTTTTATTCGATACGAAAACTCTGAAATAAAAAATAATACTTGAATAAACTAAAAATCTGAATTTGTGTATTTTTTTCACCTCAATTTCTTTACAGAAACCTCAATCATAACAAAGTTCGGTCAAGTACGAAACTTTCAGTTTCTAAAACTATTCTTACTCCAACATTTTAGTTTATTTGAATCTCAATATTTTCTAATTTTTTCTTTTAACAATGATATTATTCAGTAGTCACACGGAGAAAACTTCAATTCATTAATACTAAATCTGAAAATACATAAACAAAAAATGATTTGATTAAAAAAATTAATGTGTGATCACATTAATTGTATGTTGTAGAATTAAGAAAATTAATGTGTGAATGCATTAATTGTTACGCAGAAATTTATTTAAAAGAAGAATATTAGTTTGCATTAAAGTTAAAACTTTTACGAGAAACATTCTCGACTCGACTCATCAGCTTTTTTTCAAAATAGAAGCTTTTCGTGAAGATACGTCACACACTTTGTGAATAAACTTTAAGGTAAGTTTTAAAAGTGTTTTTCCTTTAATATATAGGGGATATTGTAAACTTTTAAAAAATTAATTGACTGTATTGATTTACTACTGGTTAAAATTTATTGAATATTACAAAAAAACAATACATTTATTATAGTGATTTCATTAGTTTTCTTATATGTGTGAAAACACTAAAACTATATGAAACAAAGGGAGTATTAACCTAGCTTTTGATCAGCGGGCCTGCGGATGTTTCTTCTTCATAATTATATGTTCTTTACTTTTAACAATGTAATAAACATAATTGCTTATGTTCTTGTTATAGATTCATACATTATTGAGTTTTGACATTGGTGTATCTTGTTAATGTGTTTAGTGTCCATTTATAAACTATTTAAAAATTAAAATATTTCATATCAATATCATGTACATATAAGGTAAATTAATATTTTGTTAACGGTGAGGTCTCGCCTAAACCTCGAATAATCCGTCTAATCGCTAATCCTCTAAAAAACTCCTAACTACCACCTAACGATTTCTTGAAGATTGCTACTAATTAATTTTTCTGGAATGAGCAGACTTAGTTACGCTTAGTCAGTAACTGCTAATACTCTCGAAATTCTCTCTCTCTCTCTCTCTCTCTCTCTCTCTCTCTCTCTCTCTCTCTCTCTCTCTCTCTCTCTCTCTCTACGAACTTCTTTCTTTTTCCTCTATGTTCAGAGAAAAAGAACGATTTATGTGTATCAAATAGAAGAGATTTTTAGTCGATTTATCTACTCAATTTTAGAATCTTACATGTATTGACTAGGTTTTCTGATCAAAATAGTTCCTCTGTTTCAAGAGAAAAACTATTATTTCAATATGTTAGGTTTTGTGATCAAAATAGTTCGATTTCGATCTTTTGTTGAAAGATCTTTGGTTTCAAAGAGTAGTTCGGTCAACGCCTTGTTAGATCATCGACATGCAATCAAAAAGGTATTTCCTAAAAAAATGTTTTGTTAAACATTCAGCTAAATATTGACATATATCTACTTTCTTTGTGTAGATCGGCCATCTACTTCAGATCTTTATTCTTTGCAAAGGTTTAGCTCGGCCATCTAAACTATTCTTTGTGTAGATCGGCCATTGTCTATGTAAGATGAAACCGATATCAAAATATTTAGCTCAGGAGTATGATGGAATGAGTTAACAAATTGGCTTGATTGTAGAAGGAACAAACAAATGAGAAGATCATAGACAATTGTTAATTAGAGAAGTCGGATTGACTTCATTGTCCCAGCTCTGTTTAAATGCTAGATTTATAAATATTATTGTTCAGAGCATACATAATATTTGAATTTTTAATTACTTTTTAGGCATGAAGTATTAGTAATAAAGATCGATCTATCTATATATATAAAGAACAGTTTCCTCCTTCACAGGAGTGCCACGTCATTAAATAGTGAAGGGAGAAAGTGACACGTGTCTTTCCTTTCGATTGTTTTTTTAATTGGGCCGAAACGAGTTACTCTTGGGCTTACGAATATGTTTATTGCCTTTCATTGTTAGTATGGATCCAGATTACTAGGGTTCATGCCGTCATCTTCTTTTTATCTCTCCTTCTTCAACAATGGATGCTTACAAATTCATAGGGTTCATAGCGTAGTCTTCTTCTTTATGTAATCAGCACAACCGACGGTGTAGATTCTGGAGGCAACCGTTACGTGATGCTTTGAAGCAACACCATTGACGACCTTTTTAACTCTTTAGCCCCACTCCATCCACATAACTCATTCAATGCATCTTGACTCTCACCAAGTCGGTGTATCTCCCGTAAAAAGTAAACCTTCATCCCGTAAAATTCATCCTCACAACTCTTAGAAACACCAGAAACTTCTTTTCAATAGAATGGCAAACTCATCTAGCTTTCAGTTACCATACACTTACACATGTTTAGTGTTTCCAATTGGCTAAGTGTGAATCTTAGGAGTTGTTTTATGGGGGATGATGAGCACTTTGTATAGATCTCTTTGTTTATGTTTTGACGGTGATTCATTATTGAGTGACGTTTTGAGTTTTTATTTTCAAAATTGTAAAATGTAGTGGTCGAGTTTGTGTGGGCGGTGAACACGAAAGAAAATTTTGTAGAAGAAACGTTGAATCATCTGACCATGGAGATCACATGGGATTTGGTTTAGGAGTTCAATGACTTGCAAAAGTTCAAGCCTGCCAGTGATGATGCCCCTACCATTACTCCCTCCTATCTTGGCTGTAAATAAGGTATGACTGCAAATGTTATATATATGTATGCAGGGGCATAGATTAATCTTTAAGAAAACACTTTGATCATGAAAATTTGGTTGTGTGGACATGTGAGCAGGAATCTAGATGAAAGGAAGTTCCATGAGTTGATTCAGTACAATACTTTACTGATCATGCTGTCAAGAGCATCCAACACAGATCTAACTCATTGTTACTTTATGGACTTCAATAGGTTGTGCATGCCATCGCTGAGGTACAGCTTCTGTCACTCTATTCATCTGTTATGGGCAGATCTTATATAGTTCTTTTCCCATTACGATACAATTGAAGACTTGAAGTAAGCTAAATGCTCACTTACTTTGTTTTATGTTATAACAAATTGTGTTCGGCTGTTAATGTATATAATGTATTGAGGCTGTAATTTCCTACTAAACATCATAGACAAATGTTTTCTCTTCTGACTTTGTGCTATGTTATAACAAATTGTGTTCGGTTTAATGTATTGAGGCTGTAATTTCCTACTAAACATCATAACCAAAAGTTTTCTCTTCTGTTTATAAGGTAAAATGAGAATCATTGGTGTGTTTTTCTTCTCTCATAGACGCTGTTCTAGGATGATGATTGACACATATATTTGGCGGTCTGTCTTTATTATTCCCCTGTCTTTATTATTCCCAATATTTTCTAAATGTGGTGCTATTTTTAACATTTTCACATGTTCGTAACGCAGCCGTTGTCTCTGCGCTCTGATATGCTGTGTGCTTTGGTTGTAGGGGAGTGATGCTTCCCAGTCTGTTGTTGGTGAAGGTCAATATAGAGTGTTCCAAATGTGTGTGGCTTCTCTTCCACCAACACTCTGCTACCAAATAAGGAGAATGCACCTAAGCAATCACGAATGGTTTAGCTCCATGCAGACTTTAGTACATAATGCTTTAGTACCCCTTTTATAAATGAAAATTTTTCATCATGTCATGTCTGTGTTAGTCTTTCCCTTGAGATGACTTTAGCTCCATGAAGACGACGTCGGAGAGCATCATCGGCGTCGTTTTCATGGATTTAAACGGCAATTAAAGATCTGGGTTTTGTCGCCTTAGGCGGAAGAAGACGACGCCGATGATGCTCTCCGACTCCTCTGTTTCCCTTGAGATGACTTTCCCCGTTCGAAAAAGCTTTGTAATTTCTCTTGACAACCTTGACGCCATATATATATACAGTAGCTTCGGTTGATAGGGGACGCGAGAAATCTTGATTGATGAGGAGAAAGTGGATGAATCGATTGCATCCCATGTATGAACATCCAATCGTACCTTGAGAGAATAATGTTTTCTAATACTGTTTTTTTATATGTTTCTCAAGAATTACAGAAAAATCCTATTTGGCAATAGGTGGATCAGTGACATATGATTTGAACAGACTAGAGTTGGAGTTTCTGTTTTTTTTTTTTAAATGGTATTCAAGCTACATGTTGCAATTCAGGTGAGTAATGTTGTTTTATGAATGAAGTTACAAGTGGAATTGATGTTGTTTGATGAATAGAAAGAAGACAAAAGCTGAGTATTGCAGATTTCAGTCATATGTTTGATCATACTTGCAAAAAACTCTCTGCTTGACAAGTCAATTCTTTTCTTCACTGGGAAAGTTAACTCACCACTTAAAAAGGTAATTCTTCACCTCACTTATTCAAACTCTGAAACGTAATAATTCACCTTCACTAATACAAAGAACAAACGGATATGAACAGCTATTAGTTTACCTATTTTTGCTGCTATCACTAAGATCAAACAAGTTATAAACATAGCCATAATCAATGGACTAAAGTCTTATAAATCTTAAACAAACACTTGAAGATATGAATTGTATATACAAGTTGTGACACAAGAAAGTAATAAAAAATTAAGTATGACACGTTATGAAAGTTTGAACCATGAATAATAGTAGACTACAAAAAGGGCTATATGTAAAACCTGACACATACATGATGCTTAAATAAAGGATAACACACATAGATCTAAATGTCGGCGGTCGGCCTAATGCTACGTCGTCTTCCCCACCCCTTCTTCCTGATAGTGGTATTGGGTTTGTATTGAACAAGATTAACATGCAATCTCTATAAAATTTAAAAGATAAATTGAAACCCACATAATAATCATTGCAAGCCCAAAACAAAATATAATACAAGTAACCCACCATTTATGAGTTCAACGTAAAAAAACAACAACATACAGACCATTTAAAGCACACACAACATAACAGGTATTTTGACACCCAAATTCTAAAATATATACAACCAGCGTAAGCAAGCAAAATAACTCATATCACATAAAATCTCTATTTCAATAAAACCAATTCACGCCAGGCATAACTAAAATACATATATCTTTATCATATTCATACATATCACTCGCAATCGCTGTTATACCACACAAACAACAAAAGCTAACAACAATTATACAAAACTAAATAACAAGTAAGGCATTTTCCGTGCGTAGCGCGGGCTGGCCCTAGTACTAATAAAAAAGACCGTTCACTTCGGCATAAATTCATTACTGGTATTAAAAATAGATAATAAATAAATTACAATATAAAAAATAAAGAATAAATAAATATATAATTTCAGAAATAGAGATATTACATTAAGCATTTATAGTGATGTTAGTATTTGATATAAGAAAAATAAATAATAATAATACATTATAAGAAAATAAATAAATAAATACACAATATAAGAAATAAAAATATTATATTAAAATAAAAAATAAGTAAATTCAGAATAAGTATCCTTTTGAGGCTCCATACATCGTCCACATCAGCATAAATTCATTCTTTCAAAAGACGCCACATAATATTAAAAATAGATAATAAATAAATATACAACATAAGAAAAAACGAATAAATAAATATATAATTGCAGAAATAGAAATATTACATTAAATATCTAAAGTAATATTAGCATTTAATATATACAATATGAGAAAAACATAACAAATAAATACACAATATAAGAAATAAAAATATCAAATTAAAATAAACAATAACTAAATATAAAATTCAGAAATAGAGATATTTTATTAAATATATATCGTAATATTATCATTTAATATAATAAAAATAATAAATAAATAATAAGAAAATAAAAAATATAATAAAAAATAATAATTAAATATATAATATAATATAAGAAATAGAAATATAAATATAAATAAAGAAAAATAGAATAAGTAAATATACATTATAAAAATAAACAATAAGTAAATATACAATATAATAAATGAAAAATCTAAATTACACATCAATCTCAAAAATGTATAGTAAATAAATAATAAGAAAAAATACAATAGGAAAAATACAAATATTACATTAAACATCTAGCATATATTATAATAACTAAATATATAACATAATAAAAATAAATAATCATAAAGTATATGATATAACAAATAAAAATATTACATTAAACATCTATTGTTATATTACATTAAAAATCTATAGTAATATTAGCATTTGATATATGAAAAAAAAATAAATAATAAGTAGACAATATAAGAAAAATAAATAATAAATAAATACACAATATAAGAAATAAATAAAATCATATTAAAATAAACAATAAGTAAATAGAAAATTTAGAAATAGATATCTTTGTGAGGCCCCATAGATCGTCCACATCAGTGTAAATTCATTCTTTCAAAAAACGCCGCATGGTATTAAAAATATAATATAAAAAATAAATGAAGAATAAGTAAATATATAATTTCAGAAATAGAAATATAACATTAAAAATCAATAGTAATATTAGCATTTATATAAGAAAAATAATAATAATATACAATGTAAGAAAAAAAATAATAAATAAATACACAATATAAGAAATTAAAATATCATATTAAAATAAATAATAAGTAAAAGCACAATTCAAAAATAGATATATTACATTAAATAACTATCGTAATATTATCATTTAATATAATAAAAAAATTAAATAATAATAAAATATATGAAAATAATAATTAAATATACAATATAAGAAATAGAAATATAAAACAATAAAATTAGAATAAGTAAATATACAGAAAAAATAACAATAAGTAATAAAATATAATAAATGAAAAAAATCTAATTACACATCTATCTCAAAAAAGTATAGTAAATAAAGAATAAGTAATATTAAAATAAGAAAAATAGAAATATTACATTAAAAAACTATCGTAATATTGTGATAACTAAATATGTAAGATGATAAAAATAAATAATCCGTAAATATACAATACAAGAAATAAAAATATTACATTAAAACTTTATTGTAATAATAGAATAATTAAATATACAATATATGAAATAAAAATATTACATCAAACATATATCTTAATATTAAAATTAGTAAATTATTAAATGTATAGTAAAATAAATAATAAGTAAATATACAATAGGACAAATACAAATATTACATTAAAAATATCTTAATATTATAATAACTAAATATATAATATAAGAAAAAATATAATAACTAAATATATGATATAGGAAATAAAAATATTATATCAAACAACTATTGTAATATCAGAATAAGCAAATATATAATATAAGAAATAGAAATATTACATCAAACATCTATTGTAATATTAAAATAATTAAATAAATAAAATGTATAATAACATAAATAATAAGTAAAAATAAAATATGGGAAATATAAATATTACATTAAACGTCTATCGTAATATTAGAATAAATAAATATATAATACAATAAATAGAAATATCACATAATAACATTTATCGCAATATTAAAATAAATAAATATATAATATAAAAATAATAAGTAAATATAAAATATAAGAAATAGAAAATACATTAAAACATCTATCTGAAAAATATATGTTAAAATAAATAATAAGTAAATATGCAATATAAAAAATATATATATTACATTAAACATCTATCGCAATATTTCTATAGATTGTAAAAAAATTAGAATAAGTAAATATAAAATATAAAAAAACTACTTAAAGCATCTATCTGAAAAATGTATACTTTTATGTTTTGTTATTTCCTAATATTTTTATAAGTAAATATACAATATATAAATAAATAATAAGTAAATATAAATATAAGAAATAGAAATATTACATTAAACATTTATCATAATATTATCATTTGATATAAAAGCAAGAAATTTAGAATATACAACATAAAAAATGGAAAAAAACTAAATTAAACATCTATCTTCAAAAATGTATAGTAAAATAAATAACAAGTAAATATACAATATATATATATATATATTAGGGGAAATTGCAATTCTACCACAAGTTTGATACCACTTTACAAATTTACCTTTAATGAATGATTATTTTTTCAAAAATACCTTAATTTTTTGATGAAAATAGACCTTAATTAATTTTTTTAAATATTTATAAAAAAATTAGAAAGTCAACATCACCTCTTTAACACTAAACTCTAAACAATAATCACTAAAGTATAAACCCAAATGATAATATATTTTTGATAGTGTGTATTTTTGCAAAGTGGTATTTAACTTATGCTATTCTTGGCAATTTTTACATTAAAAATCTATCAAATATTATAATAAGTAAATATAAAATATAAGAAAAAATAATAATTAAATATAGAAAATAATAAATAAATTCATATTAAACATTTATTTTAATATTATCATTTAACATAAAAGCAAGAAATTTAGAATAAGTAAATATACAATATAAGAATAAATAAACATACAATATAAGAAACAAAAATATCACATTAATAATAGAGAAATACCTTAGGATATACCTAAAAAGGTATTTTTTTATTAAAATAGCCTTAAAGAAGAAAAATGATAAAAATAGATTTTATTAAAGAGTGCAAATATACATTTATACCCCTTCGGATAACTAATATAGACTTAGAGATTAGAGTTATGAGGTGTGGTTTTGGAGATGAGGTTTAAAACTAATTTTTTTAAAAAAATTTAGTCATTTTTCCCTTAAGGTTTATATTTATGACAGAAACTTCAAAAAGGTCTTTGAGAGATTTGTCCATCATAAAATTAGAATAAGTAACTATACAATATAAGAAAAATAAATAATAAATAAATATACAATATAAGAAATAAAAAAACTAGATTAAGCATCTATCTGAAAAAATGTATAGTAAATATACAATATAAGAAATATAAATATTACATTAAACATCTATTATAATATTACCATTTTAATAAAGTAAAAAAATTAGAATAAGTAAATATATAATATAAGAATAATAAATAATAAGTAAATATACAATATAAGAATATTTATATAGTTAACATTTGAAAATCAAAATAGTTTTGTGCGTAATGTGGATTAACCCCTAGTTACTTTTTATGTAGAAAAATATAGATGTGAGACAAAAATGATTTATAGAAAAGCTCAGGCAGAGACATGTGGAAGGACATAGAGATGAGAATCAGTTGTGACATCACAGAGAAAAGTGAAGGAACTAATCACTTAGTCACATTTGATTTTTTTATACAATCATCACATACTGATAGTCTTATATAACACCAAATTTAACTCCATATAGCTTCCAAAAGACCAAAGAGAATTCATACATTTGTTCAAAACAAGAGAATAACAATCTTATTGAAATGAAAGTATCAAAAAAAAGCTTGCTGGGAAAGTATTGTAGTTCAACTTCCATGTTAAATTGCTCAGCATCAAGGAGTTCGTCCCATGGTTGGTGATGCAACGGCATCCTTACTAGCACCAATGTAATCATCTTTCTGATGGGTTTTCCTTTTTTTTTCTAAAAGGATAAGGTTTTAGAACTTTTCCTTTTCTAGGTTTGGAACTTTTCCTTTTTAAGTTTACATTATGTTTTCTTAGTTTTAAATAGATTATGACTTTTAATTCATTATATAAAGAGCTGAAGTTCTCATCATGTAGGGTGTTTTGATTTAATAGAAAAACCCTTGCTTTAAACCTTACTTCGATTTGATTAAATTCATCAAATCAGAAAGTTGGTCTCAAGAAGTTATCGCAAAAAACTCTTGATCGATCCAAGAACAAGTCTCAGGAACCCTAATTGTTCTTTGATCGACCGTTCACCCATTCGTACATTGCGCCAGGTTGGTATCAGAGCTTTGCTATGCTCCAATTCAAGCTAACCTCCTACAATGGTTTGCAAAACTCGTTCTCAACAACCAGTTGGTGACGATATCCCAGCTACTCAACAATCCATCAACGATCTCCAACAAAAAATTACGGACCTCACCGCGGCCGTTGCTACACTCACAACGCAATGTCCAAACCCTCGAAACCACCATCACCGAGCCGACCAGCTCACCAACTCCGACGACTCCGTGGACGACCCCAATCCCTTCGCTCCACTACACCACAACCGCAGGGACGAAGACAACAACAATTTCGTGTGGAAATCTACGTTTCAAATTGACTTCCCCGAGTTTCATGGTACTAACGTGGCCGAAAAAATCTTAGATTGGTTTGTAACCGTTTAAGAGATCCTCGAATTCAAGAAAATCCCATCTGATCAATGTGTCCCCTTTATAGCAATCCGTTTTCACTACCGAGCAGCTGCTTGGTGGTCACAAAGCAAGACTACTAGGGCACGCCTCGAAAAATCCAAGATCTCAACATGGGATAAATTGAAGCGTGAGATGAAGAGAAACTTTTTTTCCGTATAACTACGATCAATTAATGTTCCAAAAGTTCTAGAAATTGAGGCAAGGAACACGGTATGTCGAAGATTATGCCACATACTTTTTTAAGATGATCAATTGAGTGGAACTTCAGGATTCGGAACAGCAACTGGTCATGAGGTTCGTTGGAGGCTACGCCAACAAATTCAATTCACCTTGAACTTATTTCGACCTCAATCCATCTCCGAAACTTATCAACAAACCCTAACTATTGAGGCACAAACTCGTACTGGATCCCAAGCTTGGGTAACATATAGACAAACTTGCCCTAAGACAACAGCTCACACTGCTTATTCCTAAGAAATATGGAACATGGCGGATGTGTGTAGATAGTTGAGCTATAAACAAAATAACAGTTCGGTATCGATTCCCCATCACGCACCTTGATGACTTGCTCGACCAGATTGTCTCTGCGTCAATTTTCTCCAAATTAGATTTGAGAAGTGGTTAGCATTAAATTCGAATCCATCCTGGAGACGAATGGAAGACAACTTTTAAGACTCGTGAAGGCCTGTTTGAATGGACGGTCATGCCTTTCGGGTTGTCTAACGCCCCAAGAACATTCATGCGCGTCATGAACCAAGCATTACGACCTTTTATTGGAAAATTCATGGTGGTTTACTTCGATGACATTCTTATCTTTAGTTCCTCACTAACGAACATAAGGAACACTTGCGTGATGTTCTCTCTGTGCTTCGACGCAATAAGTTCTTTGCCACACGAAATAAGTGCGCGTTTGGCGTCTTCGAAGTTCACTTTCAAGGGTATATCGTCTCGACTGAAGGTTTATCCGTAGATCCAAGCAAGGTCGAAGCCATCCGATCATGGCCTACTCCGACAACAATCACATAAACTCGCAGCTTTCATGGTCTTGCCTCATTCTATCGTTGGTTTGTTTCTCAATTCAGTAGTCTTATGTCTCCTATCCCTGATTGTATTCGAGACAGAAAATTCTCATGGACTCCAGCAGCTGATCAAGCATTTCACATCATCAAAGAAAATCTCTGCTCCACGCCCATATTGGCTCTTCCTAACTGCAACGAGGTCTTTGCGTTGCATACGGATGCTTCTAAAACTGGTATAGGCACGGTTTTAAGCCAAAACAATCGCCCTATTGCGGTTTTGGTGAGAAGTTATCCAACTCTCGTCTTTGTTACAGCACGTACGACGTCGGATTTTATGCCATTGTCCAAGCAATAAAGCATTGGCGTCATTACCTATTTCACCGAGAATTTTTTCTTTACACTTACCATGATGACTTAAAGCACCTCAGTACACAGGAAAAAGTTTCATCGCGACACGCCTCTTGGATAGCTTACCTTCAGCAATTTACATTTGTTAGTAAGCATACTTCAGGATCATCTAACCGAGTGGCAGATGCACTTAGCCTTCGTCATTCTTTACTCGCCACAATGCATGCCATCGTCCCTGGTTTCAGCTCGTTTGTTGACCTCTACGCATGCGACCCCTTCTTTGGGAAGATTTTCGCTAAAACAACCGCAGGACTTCCTTTCCCGTATACGCTTTGTGACGGTTTTCTGATCTGCGACAACAGGTTTTGTATTCCGGACTGTATTCTACGCCTAAAGCTGATTTTGGAATTGCATCAAGAAGGACATGTTGGCCATGATTGAATACTACACTTGCTTTCTACATCTTACTTATGGCCCTCTTTACGCCGTGATGTTGAATGTTTTGCCGAACGGTGTGCTACGTGTCAACAAGCCAAGGGCCATACTACTAATGCAGGTTTGTATATGCCTTTACCCGTTCCGACTCATCCATGTACAGACATCAGTATGGATTTTGTGGTTGGCCTTCCGCGAACTCAACAGGGATTTGAATCTATGTTCGTGGTCGTGGATCGTTTCTCTAAAATGGTCCATTTTATTCCCTGCAAGAAAACAACGGATGCTCTTCAAGTTGCCATACTTTTCTTACGTGAAATATATCGTATGCATGGTCTACCATCATCCATCGTCTCTTATCGTGATTCGCGTTTTCTCAGTCACTTTTGGCGTTCTCTTTGGAAATTACTAGACACAAGCTTGGATATGAGTTCGGCCTATCACCCTCAAACTGATGGCCAAACTCAGGTTGTCCCTTGGTAATCTCTTGCGTTGTTTGGTGGGCGATGCTGTCAAGACATGGGATTCACGTTTACCACAAGCAGAGTTTGCTCATAATCGGTCTGTCAATCGCAGTTCTGGTTTTAGCCTTTTTCAGGTCGTCCATGGCATATTTCCTCGTGCCCCAGTCTACCTTTCTTGCCTCCCGGATTGTACTCGTCTTCATGGGGATGCGGCTGACTTTGTCGATGCCATCCTTGATATGCATGTCAAGACAACACAACAGTTGGAAGCATCAGCAGCCAGATACAAATCTACAGCTGATTCCCATTGTAGACGTGTGGTCTTTGACATTGTAGACTTAGTGTGGGTACACTTGGCTCATGATCAAATGCCTGCACACGCCTATAACAATCTAAAGTATAAGAAGATAGGTCCTATCACAGTTGCAGCCAAGATCAACGACAATGTTTATTGCCTCAACCTTCCATCCGATTTAACCACTTCTGATGTCTTCAACATGCATTATCTTACCAAGTTTTCTCCTCCAGACGTACCATCTGATTCGTGGTCAAATCCTACTCACCCCGGAGGACCTGATGCAGCGGCATCCTTACTAGCACCAATGTAATCCTCTTTCTGATGGGTTTTCCTTTTTTTTTTAAAAAGGATAAGGTTTTAGAACTTTTCCTTTTCTAGGTTAGATTGGTTTTCCTTTAGGATAAGGTTTTTGGAACTTTTCCTTTTTAATTTTACATTATGTTTTCTTAGTTTTAGATAGATTATGACTTTTATTTCACTATATAAAGAGCTGAAGCTCTCATCATGTAGGACATTTTTGATTTAATAGAAAGCCTTTGCTTTAAACCTTGTTTCGATTTGATTAAATTCATCAAAGCAGGAAGTTGGTCTCAAGAAGCTATCGCAAAAAAACTCTTGATCGATCCAAGAATAGGTCTCTGTAACCCTAATTGTTTTTTGATCGACCGTTCACCCATTCATACGCTGCGCCAGTTGGCGAGGAATTTTGGCAGGTCGAGAAGTATTGAAAAAGGAGCTCGGGTGGGTGGTTTGAAATGGAAACCGGATCAGTGTCTGGAAGGATTGTTGGGTTACCATAGACCAACCCCAACGACATGTAGGTCCTCCAAAGGGGAAGCCCAAAGTCAGCTAGTTAAAGACCTCATAAACCATACCACCAATGAATGGAATGTGGAAGCTATAAGGCTCATCATACCTCACTATGAGGAGCAGATCCTCCGGTTGCCGCTTAGCTCAATTGATATGGAAGATGAAATGGTATGGATGCCGTAGAAGTCTGGTAAATACTCTACAAAGTCAGGATATTCCCTCGCCAAAGTCAATTTGTACTTGCAAATGACTGGAGATTTCTACTGGCGTAAATGTATCTGGAACGTCAACTGCTCCCAAAAGGTCCAACAGTTCATGTATAAGCTAAAAAGTAAAGCCCTATCAGTAGGAGAAGCTCTCATCCGTAGGGGTTTGGCTGTAGCAGGGACATGTAAAATTTGTGGGGCAGTTGAAAGCGAATTACATGTGTTTTTCCAATGCCCCTTTGCCACTAGGATTTGGGATTCTCTGCCTGTCATAAATAAACTCTCTCCATTGACCTGCAACTCTGTGGGTGATTTGTTTACTCTTTGCAGGAACATGATCATTCTGCCTTCTTTGGGTGTCTTTGTCCCTTTGTACCTGTGGCTTTTGTGGTCAATGTGGACTAGCCGGAAGCAACTCCTGTTTGAGAATAAACATTTTTCGAAAGTTGATGTGCTGGTAAGAGCTACCTGCTTAGCGCGAGAATGGCAAGAAGCTAATGTATCTAAGACAAAACCAGTCCGGCGACAACCTCCTCTGCCCCATCATGTTATCACTGTTATCTCTTTAGTCCCACCTTCGGTTATCCAGTGTTTTTCTGATGCAGCCTGGTATAAAAAATCAGGAAATTGTGGTTTGGGATGGTCCTTCCAAAACAGACAAGAAAGAATTATCAAACAAGGATTGGCTCATCGCTCCTTTGTGGCGTCAGTTTTTGCTGCTGAAGCTTGGGCACTTAAGGAAGCGCTAAAAGATGCGAAGGCGTCTAATTTCAAAGACATGGTGTTCTACCTAGACTCTAAATTTCTTGTTTCTCTTCTCAAGGATCATTCCTCAGAGATAACCAGATCCGACCAAGGGATAGGATGAATCCGACCAAAAGGAATCAGGTCCGAACGAAAGGAATATTCCATCGATCATGAGTGGATAAGGACTAGCCAAGACTTTCCTTTTCCTTGTTGGATAATGTTTACCTTTTCTATGTTTATCTAGGAATGTTATCTTTCCATTTATCTTAATGACAGTCTAATGTAATCCATATATATAAATGGCACCCATCAATTGAAAGTAATAAGAATTATAAGTTCCCCCATTCTTTTCTTAACACGTTATCAGCACGATACGTCTCTCATAAACCCTAAGCTATACTCGAAATTGACCCTAATACTCAGCCGTCAAGAACAAAAGCATCACCAAAAACCAGCATCGATCTTCTTCTCTACCATCGATTCAATCTATCTCCACCGTGAAACCTTAGACGTACATCATCCGCGATAACCCTACACCCGCGATACACAACCGCGAACCAGCCGGCGTACACACACACCTGCGATAGAGGTTACCCGCGATAAGCCTACACCCGCGTACGTCTCAGACCAGATCCGCGTACATTGGACATAGCTGAAAAGCATATATGATCACCAAAGAACGCTGATCTTACCAAAGGCTCATTATGATTGGAGAAACCTAAGGATCTAGGACTATAAGTCCGTGGACGAGTACAATTCTGCACTGTTTAAGATCGTTTCAAAATTGAAACTGTGTGGAGAAACGATTACGGATAAGGATATGCTTGAGAAAACCTTTTCCACGTTCCACACAAGCAATGTGTTGCTTCAAAAACAATATCGTGAGAAAAGCTTCACCACTTATGCTGATCTTATTTCTTGTTTGCTCGTTGCTGAGCAGAACAATGAATTGCTAATGAGAAACAGTGAAATGAGACCTCCAGGACACATTACCTGAGGCACACGCATCCACTAATGCTGATAAAGAGGCAAATCACGTCCATACTAATAGCCAACACGGTCGATGCCGTGGAAAATGGCAACGACGTGGCCGCGGTCGAGGTTCTTATGGTCGCAGTCGAGGAAGCCCATACGGTCGAGACAATGGCCGAGATAGAGTCCAGAATAACTCGTATGGTCGAGAAAATGGACGAGGCCGAGGGAATCATTTCAAGCCCTCACAGCCGACCAAATCAGTGTGCCATAGGTGTGGAATGAGCAGTCATTGGGCAAAGACTTGCAAGACTCCCAAACATTTATGTGATCTATATCAAGAAAGTTTGAAGGGAAAGAATCTTGAAGCCCACATGATAGCCAAAGATGATGAAAATGATTTTGATCATGATAAGGATGATTTACTAGAATATGAGACTTCTGATTGTCGCAAAGATGATAAATAAATTTGACATCTGTAATCCTTGATTTTTTTTTATTAAAACTTGTTTTGGTGTTTGACATTTCTATGATTCATTTCTATAATGTCATTTCCATGATTGTCATTTCTATGTTATTGATTGATAAATGACAATAAAAGGATAGTCAATCTAATATAGACCACGGGGCACAAATTTATTCACCCAATAAAAGACCCATTGAGTTATAAATACTTAAAGCATAGATGGTTTCCACATTGAACCAATGGGAAAAGGAAACAAAAGTTCCTTTCAGATTATAAGAAAATTGTCTAAAGCCTTATAAGAAAAGTGGTCAAAGACTATACCTATATACTCCGATCTAGACTATGCTAAGGATCAATATGATAAAGGCAAAAGCCATGGTATCCTAGATACCCACGAAATTTACACTTTATGGCATGATTGGATTAGCCATCCAAGTCTAAACTTGATGCAAAGAAAAATATTACAAAAGGCACAAAGAGTTATCCCATAAATCTCACGTTGTGTAACATGTGCACAAGGGAAACTCATTAGGCTCTATTGTCCCAAGCACCACGTGATTATAGTATGTCCATGAGGGGGGGGGGGGGGGGGGGGGGGGGGGGTGAGGACAAACCGTGATCCATGAACATACAACAATCATGAGTGACAAGGTCCATGACCATGGTAAGACTTGGCCGAATTCTTTCAAATACAAAGGTCACTACCTAATACTTGAGGACACATTGATTTACATGTGTAATATGCATCAGGCCATATAAGTGAGCATAGATATTCTCATCTCAGATTAAGGGTCATAAATCAGACATATACATAAACCATCTTAAGAGAATCTGAATATACCACCACAGACATATGTGCCACTTAAGATGGAACCTCAGAAGAGGATTGAGAATGAGAATATATGTTGGATGAAAATGTCTTTCTCCCACGATTTTAAAATGTCTTGAGCCAAACATGGGTGATTTAATAAGTGGCCAAGAACACAGATTACAAGAGATAAGTAATCTGATCATCCAACATTAAAAGGGAGAAAGTTATAAGCTGGTAAAGAGAAAAAGAGAATGGTATTAACCATCATTGTGTTGGCAAGATCCTTGGACTAGAAAATATGATTTAAGACGTCTAAAGAATATGATGCCAGACACATTGACCCGAAAAGAATGACTAAGTCATACCAGGTTGCACCAATGAATTTGTTGTCCTAGAAGAGACACAATCAAGTTGCTACAGAGTCTATATAAAGATAGACCAATATGTTCCATAAGATAAAGGAACCTCGGAAGGAAAGATAAATTGCATAAAATGATAAATTCCCGAGGTCATAAAGGAAACCATCCCAGACATAGAAAATGGTCGACCAAAATATAAGATACCATACAATGGAATTTGAGACGCCAAACTCCATGGTACTTAAGGTGATTTGGGACGCCAAACACCATGATATTAAAGGTCATAAGATTGCAATCAACTATGTTATGTCTGGAATACAATGGAACGCATAAAGGGTATCGATACCAATGATATATTTACATAGCGCATACAAGGTAGCACTTGAATATAAAATATAAAGCGAGGATCATAAACCCAAGTGTGAGTACTCATACATATAAAGGTTAAAAGAAAATGTGGGGTTTAACTAAGATTTAAAGAATCTATAGAAAAGATAGACGTATTGGCCATATAACGTCATCTGATAAACCAATGTATAAATGGGTCTTGTGAGATAAAAGAAATCGTGAGATATAGGATATGAACATATGATCTAAGGTATTCATATTCCTACTTAAAAGCATTTAAAGAATGGCTTGATTACACAAGGTTACTCACAGAGACCAAGGAACTCTATAAGAACAATCCAAAACAGTCCATATATTCATGTAAAAGAAAAGTCCTTGTGTTTATAATAAACCAACTTAAAGAAAAGTTGATTGGTTCCAAATGATATAAGTTATCGATTGATCCTTAGACAGATTATGATCATAACATTTGGATCATAAGATTACATATTATATGGTTGGTCTATAATATGAGATGGTCATGGAAAAAAAGGAAAATGGCCATATTTAAACGGATGTGAAAGTGAATCCGACCATGACCACAATGCCGACCATAACAGGCCATAATGGCTGTGGTCGAGGATATGAGCATGGTCGTGGCTGAACATACGACCACGGTAACAAACATGGTCGAGGATATAGCCAAAATAATTACGGACGAAGTAATCTATAATGACCAATTGAATTAAGGTCAGGGAAAACAAACATGGCTGATCATACGGCCTGGAAAAGTCCATATGACAAAGAGAGTTATGGTCGATGTACGGCCCATCATATGGCAAATGGTCGAGATAATTATGGCAGACCATACGACCATACAAAACACATAATGGTCAAGAAAGAAATAGAATATGGCCGTAGTTAAGTAAGAGGTCGTGGTGTATAACCAAAAGACCCGACCAGGGATGCTAAAGATGTTTGCCATAGGTGCCACATAGACAACCATTGATTCAAATGGCTGACCATAGCTATATTAAATGGATATACTGATCACAACTATGATCCATCAGCATGCATATAAGTATGCATAATTTAAAATATAGCTGATGATAAAGAAAGGTAAGGAAAGGTATTAGCCTACTCGCCACACATAAGTTGTGGACGTGCATAAACAAATAGTTTGTTATTTACAAGGAACGAAAGATTTAAGATCGTTTTATACTAACCAAACTAACCAACCCAAAGAGGGGTTAAATGGTTTTGCTAATACAGGTTTTCAGGTTTTTCTATTTGATCCATATGATGCAAGATTACAAACAGGTTATATATTTACTAAATGGAGGAACATCCATTTCATAGAGATCAATGAAAAAGATCAATGCTGCAACATCATAAACCACTCAGAAATAATGGCAATACATGGAGTAAGTAGACAATGAGTTTGATCGTGGTCGATGATCCAACATGTAATGGTCGATGATGATTCAACCAATGGAAGAGAAGGTTTGATCATCACCTATGAAGACGATGCAACTTACATAGCTCAACTAAAAGAAATAGTACAATGTCATGAAGATGATTTGTCAAAGACAAGAGACAAACATATCCGACCACATTGTGGTGTACACGACAACAAAGAAGTTCAAGAAGTACAAAGAACGGTCAAGTGATAAGCTCAGCCGATTTATTCATCAAATTTCAACCAACCTCTACGTCCAAAAGATGATATCCAATATAGGATTGAAAGACATCCAATGAGGCACAAAACAGGGGGAGTAATACGGTTGTACTCTTTTTCCTAACTATGGTTTTATCCCGAAAGGGTTTTACTGGTTAGGTTTTAATGAAGAAACATACCAAACGTATTATGAGCTCTATATGGTTATAACATCCAAGGGGGAGTGTTATGAACCAATTGATGTGGATGCAATAACCATGAGGATTAGACCGAACCAGATCCGACCAAAAGGAATCATGTCCGACCAAAAGGAATATTCCATCGACCATGAGTGGATAAGGACTAGCCAAGACTTTCATTTTCCTTGTTGGATAATGTTTACCTATATCCATCAAAGGAATCCTCCATGACATTTGCATGTTAAGTAAATCCTTTTCTTCTATCTTATTGAAGTTTATCCCAAGGTTGAGTAATGCCATTGCCGATGGATTGGCCAAAGCAGCTTTGTTTTCTGTCTCCGTACTTCCTCCTTTGATGGAGTAACTCTTGTTTCTAAGTTTCTAATTAAGCAAGGTTTGACAAAAAAAAAATGAATATATGAAAAAAAAAAGCAAATGTTGTTTGCATAAATTAAAATAATCTTTCTGAACCAGCAAGCATTCTTCCACCAAAGAGAACTTGTGAACGACTAAAACCTGAAAAGAGTAAAAGTGGAAGAGAAAATTCATTTTAATTATTTTTCTTTATTGGATATATAAGAAAACACGAATAGAAATATTTTTCGAAAAAAAAAACACATCAAAACATAAACGTAGAAGACATTTAAACTATTAAAATTACATACCTTATGACCCCAACTCTTGCTGCCTCTCTTTCACAGAAGTTTTGCAGGAGTTGGAGAGATTCAAGGAGGCGTTCGTGAGGAAAGATAACAATTGATGTAGTGATATGTTGTTGGTTTAAGGTATGTACTGTTAGAACCCTACTTGACTTCGATTTCACTTTCCATATTTTGTTGATGGGAAAAATTTGATGGCTAATTTCTCGAGGGTTTGAATTTACCAGCCAGAGGTAATTTAGCTTATCAATGTGTTGAAGATCTTTTACTTTCGGACTGTTATTGTAGGTAGAACCTATCAGAATTGGTTTAGATTGAAATTTTGTGATGTGGTCTGCTCGCTTTGCTATGTTCTATCAGGTTCTTTGTACCAAATTCAGAAGTCTTCCTCCATTGTTTGAGAATACACTCAGGAGCTGACTCTTGCAAGTAAATCTCTTATTGGCTCTTCATGATATATATATCAAAGAGGAACCTCAAGATTAGTAATTAATTACAAACCTTTAAACACTGCTTTAAAATGGATTAGATATCCAATGACAAATAAAAAATTACTTCAAAGACTTTACTCTGCTCACATTCTCGAAGTTTGATCTAAAATCAGGATTTTAGAAAATCCAGATATCTGAAAATGATCGTTATAAAACAACATTTACAATCCCTTTTGGTCAGTACCAATGGAACGTAATGCCATTTGGTTTAAAATATGCACCTTCTCAATTTCAAAGAATCATGAATGATATTTTCTCTGATTATTCAAAATTTTTCATTTTTTACATTAATGATATACTAATATTCTAACATTCTATTGATGAACATTTCAAAAAATCTCAAAACATTTTATTACGTTACGAGAAAAAATGGCCTTGTTGTTTCCAAAACAGAAATGTCCCTATTTCAAACTAAGATCAGATTTTTAGGTCACTACATATCACGAGATAAACCATATTGAAAGATCTTTAGAATTTTCAAATAAATTTCCAGACAAAATTATGATAAAACTATATTACAAAGGTTTCTTGGAAGTCTCAATTACGTTTTAGATTTCTTTCCTAATATTAATAAAATAGCTAAACTCTTGCACAATCGTCTAAAGAAAAACTCAACTCTTTGGACAAAAGAACATACTGAAATAGGTCAAAGGATTAAAAAACAGGTCTTAGAATCCCATGTCTGCACATAGAAGATCTGGATTTGGAAAAAAAAATCATGGAGACAAATGCTTATGATGTAGGAAATCAGGGTATTCTTAAAAAAAAAAGAATTTAGATGGTCATGAAAGCATTTTGCAATTTACATCATCACACTGGAACGATACCTAAAAGAACTATTCTACTATCAAAAAAGAAATCTTGAGTATAGTTTTGTGTATTCAAAAATATCAAAGCGATCCTTTAAATAAAAAAATTCTTTTAAGAATCGATTGCAAAAGTGCTAAGGATGTTTTACAAAAAAGATGTGAAAAACCTTGCCTCAAAACAAATTTTTGCAGGATGGCAAGCGATTTTGAGTATTTTTGGTTTTGAAATTGAATTTATAAAAGGAGATTTACACTTTATCCCAGATTTTTTGACACGAGATTTTCTCCAAAACAGGTACACTGCCTCCAAAGAAGATGATTGACAAAGGCGAGAGAATTTCCCTAGAACCAATCCCAGAAAAACCTGAACCTACAAATACTCACCCAAAAACAGAACCTTGGATCTCAGTTATCAAAAAAGAGTGCTAAAAATGATGAAATACCAAACATTCCAAAATCTCTTCAATCTCTAGAAGATATCATGAATCAAATGTTACAATTACAAAAAGCTTTTGAGCTTAGTTTTTCAAAACAAGAGTGGGGAGAATTTTCCAAAAATCTTCCTTCTCAAACTATTTCAAAATATAACGAGGTCCCTTCAAAAATGATTTCAAGAGAAAACTAAACCTCAAAAATTGTTTCAAAACCTTCAAACAATTCACAAATTATTCTGAAGGATATTTTCCAAACGACTCCACTGGAGTATTTTGAAAAACATACATACCAAAATATTATTAAATATCGAAAAGGGATTTTTTGTAAAAATGATCCATTTTTGAAAATCAAAAAATATTTTGGCAAAAAATAATTTCTTTAAACCACATAATACAAATAAAACTGTGATATTCTTTCAAACTATTTTGGAAATTACAAATTCAGTGTCCTTCAAACACTGTTATCTAAACGAAAACCACACTGATGTTGTTTATTCCACCTTCAAAATCCATAAAATAATTGTTCCATGTGATTGGGAATACGATCTTAACGACAATCTAATTTTTCCAAAAGATCTTAAAAATCTCCCTTGTAAGAATGTCCCCTTTAACTATTGGGATTATGGTCAGGCATGGTACAATTATTTTTTGATCCAATCTCCAAAACACACGTGGTTGATCTTCTTTGACACCACCTGTAACCTATCCAAATCTCCCTATTAGTTCATACCATGCTGGAGCTACTTTGGTTCTGTTAAACCCAATGTCCAAAAATCATTCCAAATCTTCAAGACAAATTTCATTCCATCTAAAGAAGAAAAGAAATTTCTCACACTAACCCTCTTCCACTCAAAATTTCATTTCCTTGGGTATCTTTATGAACTCTTGAATTTACTTCTCATCTGATTCTTGTTATCCGAAGAAAATTCAGGGTCAAGTGATGGGATAAATACAAAATTTCCTCAAACCTTTATCCGTCAAATATTCTTACTTTGTTAAAGGAACAAAGCTCTAATATTCAAACACTTAACCAAACAACAAACTAAACACCAGAGACAACCTTTTTCTTGGCTCAAAAATCCAAAATGCTAGCAATGTTGGCAGGTGCTAAATCTGAAGAAGATATTAAGGCAATCTCATTACAATTTCTACCATCAATGTCAGATCAAATCTCTCGTACTTCAGGAAGTGATTCAGGGTCCCAAGTGCCAGATATCGATGAGGAAATATTCGGCAATAGTGGGGTATAAATCTCTCTCCCCAAGAAATGAAAATCTCCTCAGAATCCAAAACATATCTTTGTTACAACTCTGTCGGATACAGTTACATTGTTACGAATATTTTCCACAATCTCTTGTCGCAATACCCGATAAAAATCAAAAACATCAAATAACTGCTATCTCATGTAGCCAAGATGACTAAGGTCCATTTCCAGCTGACAAAACAATTATGAAGCTTAATGGATCAAGCTTTTGCTGCTGGAGTTATTCATATATGGTATTTTTATTTTATTTTATTTTTATGTATAATTGCACACTTATAAACTCCTATATAAATGAGTATTTGCTTCAGTTGTAAAAAAAAAGTTCTCATTCTCATGCTCTTTCATTCATATCCTCCCTTACATCCTCTCCCATCCTTGTAATCGAGAAAATTGCTACAATATCCTTTTAAGTAAGTTTTCAATAAATAAAGTTTCAATAATATTTTCCCTTGTGTTCCTTTTCTCGTTTTAGTATTAAGCTTTGTGTTTAAGAGGCTGGTCTAACCATTCATATTTCTGTTTTAACATTTTAATTCTTTTTTAATTTAATTTTTATTATATATGTTTAGATATGTTTTCTTTCATTCTGATGTATGATGGTAGCAGAGCCATGGTTGAGTAGGCGTCTAAGTTTTGGGTGTTCGGTGATCTATTAATTTTCGATCATTGGTTCTAATAGGATAAAATCTTATTCCTACAGAGTGTTTTTGCCTGTCTAAGCAAGGTTCTAAGTCCCGTAGGCATTGGATATCTAATCCATTTTAAAGAAGGGTTTAAGGGTTTGTAATTAATTACTAATCTTGGGGTTCCTCTTTCAATTTCAGAATTTTTATTTACATAAAAAGTAGCACAAGACCAAGGATATCCTGATTTCGAAATCAATCATTTTTCTAGAAGATCCGAAATTTCTTTTCTACAACGTGTTTCTAATTCTGAGTTCATTTGAATTTGACAAACTTTTGTGGGAATCTCTTTTTCAAGAAAACTTTCATCATAAGGTAAAACAACAATATGTCGTTTTCGATTCCAAAAAGCAATTGGTAAAATGAACAAATTTCTTTCTCAAATAATTTATTTAAGTTTATTTTTTTCTTTATTACTTTTGAATTTAAGGTTTCTAAGGTCCTTTGAAGTAAAACTTCTGATTTTAAATGTTCTAGGTGGAAGGTTTTACTATGGATTAAAGAGCTTATAAGGTTTTCTTGTATTGAACAAGCTTTTACTAAGCTTAGACTTCGTTTTTTGGTGTTTCGATAAATTTAAAAGATAATTTTATATTTTGATTTTTAAATGAAATTTCATTGTTCATAAATTTATATGGTGTGATTAAATTAATAAATGGTGTTCGTAAAATAACACTTTGATATATATCATCCGTGAGAATAAATGCAGTTTTAACAAGGATATTTTATTTTAATATTGAAGCTTCTGATTTAGATGTTATACAAAGTTTATAGTTATTTGCAGCAGATCATTTTTCTTTAGTTTCTAGATGGAATTTTTTTGGGACAAGCCCAGACTTGATGCAGTTAAGGCCTGCACCAGTGTCGCACAAAGTAATTGTATCAATTTTATAATTTTCTGAAAAAACAATGGCAATCTTAATTTTATATTTTCAAGAAGTTATTTCTCTTATAAAAAAAGAAAAAATCATTTGGATCCATGTCTAGAGATTTAACTTGTTCTTTGAGATTTTCATCTTCATTGTTTAAACAATCATTTTCTTGTTCTTCTGAATTAGAATCATGATGATCTTTGATAGAAGATATAATTGAGTGTAAATATTTAGAATCTTGTTTTTGTTTTTCTTTGAGGATTTTAAATCATTTTTACTTCTTTAATTTCAATTCTAAGATCTTGTATTGTTGTTTTCGAGGTGTCTTTCTTTATTTTGTTGAGAATGGTCGTGAGATCATAAGAAGATTTGGAGGAAGTTGGACCATGAGATTTTGAGGAGCTATCTATTTTATTAACATCTTTTTCATTTAAAGAGGAAATAATTTTCTCAAGAAATTTTTGTTTTAAGCTTGGATCAGAAATGGAATTTAATATTTCAAGTTGTAATTCTTGATCTTTAGTGAGGACATATATATTCTTTTCATTTGACTCTGAACTAGATGATGAACTATTTAGTTCATCAACCTGAAGGGCTTTTTCAGAAGCCATGGATGAATCAGAGTCATATGATGAGGAAGAATAATTTAGTAAGAGATTATATATTTTACTTGAAATTTCTTCTCCGAGGTTTAGTTCCTGGATTTTGCGATTAAAGCGACATAACTTTGAAGTGTGACCTTTCTTATTACATTTGAAGCATGTAAGGTTTTTATAGACGGATTTTTGGCTGGGGATTCCATTGAAGGAATTTTTTTTGTGGTTTTTCTTTGAATTTTCACGACTTCTAAAACTCTTATAGTTTCTAGAATGTTTTATAGGCTTATTTTTAGAATATTAGTCTTTGTTGCAATCTCCTATTGTTACCATGATTGCGATCTATTTCAAATTGCTTACAGAAAGATCCTAATTCTACTTTTGTTCTTTTGAGTTCCCACTTAAGATGTTTCTGGAGTTTCAAGTCTTGGCAGATCCTAAGACCTTCTTGTTGAACAATACTTATCAACTCTCCATAAGTGAAATCATCATAATCTATTATTTGGGTTCCTATAGAATCTCTAATTTTGTTTCTAACTTTTTCTCCCGAAAGAGTAGGAAGGCCAGCTAGGAATTTTTCTTTCCAAATAGGTTGGTTAGAATCCTGACAAAGTAAGACTCTAGTAAGAAATGTATTTTTGTACTATTGGAAATCACTTAGCTTTTTGCATTTAAGATTTGAAAGAAGCTCTGCATTTTATCTCTAAGAACTGAATTTCCAAGATTATCTAGGATTGACACATTATTTTCATCCATTTTAATTGAATCGACGATTTCTGTTCGTTGCTGATTGATTAGGTAATTATCCCACCATCCTTTAAGTTGTCCTGAAAAACCAGCTATGAGGAGTTCATCTACGGTTTTATCCTCATTTCCTATTTGGGTTCTATAGGCGTTTGTTGCCATTGTCATTTTTTGGAGGAAGCTTAACATATTATATTCAGATATGCCATCAATATGTCAGTCATAGACTAATGATGAGTTAAACCTAGATTTCTCTATTGTTGGATTTGTCCTAGATCAGGGGCTGAGATTAATTGACGATCTTGATGGTTTTGTCAATCAAAACGGTTTATTCTTGGCACATAATTTTGATCATAGCGTTCACTAATGTTTGAATAGTTGGCTAGGGTATTTATTTGGATTTTTGAAGTAGGAGTATCGGGGATATCAGAAATATGTGGCATGCTACTTTCTCTTATTTCAACTTTACTTAATTGACTTTGGAGAGCACAAATGAATTCTTGGTTTGTGTCTTGGTAAGTTTTGACACTTGAATTGGAAATTCGGAAGGGTTTAAACATGAGACTTTTGTTTTTCTTTTCCGAAAGAGATTCCACTGGAATATGGTGTTGATTTTGTATTGATTTCTCAATCTTATCAAGTTTCTTGCTTATTGTACCAAGATTAGTGTTTGCAAAAAAAATTGAACAATGATATTTTTTACATTTGCTTTATCATCTTCTTGAGGTTTAAAAGGAATTGCTTTGATTGGGGTTCCTAACCAATCTAGTTTTATCCCTTGGAGAGGAGGATGGTTGAAGCGAATAATTTTACCATTAGCAAGTTTTTCTCATTCAGGAGTTTTATTGCAATTGGTTACTGTTTTCACTGTTTTAGAAAATGGAAATTTATATTATTTTCAGTAGCATAATTTTCAAAACCAGTTAAAAAATAAAGTCTTTACCTTATGTGTTTGTAGATAATTTTAAAATTTATTATGAATGTTATTTCTTTCTTTCAAAACTTTTTTGAAGAACTATAGCCTTTTGACTATTATTTTTAGAGTAAAAATCATCTCTTAAAAGCTCTTTGTCAATTGAAAAAAAAATTTAGTTCATTTAACATGTTATCTGTAATGGCTGAAAAAATTGGACTTGTTGACTCAGGTTTTGTATTGAATTCATTTTGTGAAAGATCGTTTTCTATAGAGTAGACCGGTTTTGGTATTTGTGATTAAACGTTAACATTTCTTACAACATAATTTGGAATATCCGAGGTTGAAAACCAGGGACAGAAATTTCTACTTTTTTCTTCTCTAGCAAAATCATGACCTAATTGTGAGACTCTTTCTAAATCAATAGTTTCTGGAATAGAAGAAGATTCACACAAATATTCATCAATCCTATCTTCGTTATTTCTGATAAACGACAATTTTACTTTTCCTTCCCGAAATTGCTCAATATTTTTTAAACATGTATTTCGTTCTATATATTCTTGGGGTGCAGGGATTCATAATATTTGAATAAGTATATATATATATATATAATACAAATAAATAATAAATAAATAAATAATATAAGAAATATAAAAACTACATCAAACATCTATCTGAAAAATGTATAGTAAATAAACAATATAAGAAATATAAATATTATATTAAACATCTATTATAATATTACCATTTGATATAAAAGCAAAAAAAATTAGAATAAGCAAATATATAATATAAGAAATATAAAAACTACATCAAACATCTATCTGAAAAATGTATAGTAAATAAACAATATAAGAAATATAAATATTATATTAAACATCTATTATAATATTACCATTTGATATAAAAGCAAAAAAAATTAGAATAAGTAAATATATAATACAAAAAAAACAAATAATAAATAAATATATAATCTAAAAATATTTGTATAGTTAATATTTAAAAATTAAAATAGTTACACGCGTAGCGCGGATTAACCTCTAGTTTAATTTTAAAACAAAAGATATGAACTCCTTAGGCCATGATTAACCCGGATCTCTTAAAGTGGGGTTCTTAACGTAAAATTTGTCTTTTTAAATTTTTTTTTTTTTTTTACATTTTTCCCGCTAAGAGACGGCTCTTATGGTTCTTATTTAAGAGACGGTTCTTAGGTTTTCTTAGTTAAAAGCTAAGATACGTCTCTTAGAAAAACTAAGAACCCCTAACTTAAGAGACCCCGGTTAATCCTGCTCTTATGCAGTCCGAGCGAACCACCTCTGGAGTGCCTCATTGTAGAATCTTGGATTTCGATGCCGAAGAGAGGAAATCTGATTCCTGATCAGCTTGTCTATATAGCGGACTGTATTACCTTTTGTCATGGAACTTCTGGTTGTGCTTTCAATCATTTCTTTCACGCCATATCGTATGAATCGTTGCTTGAAGTGCTAGTTTGAGAAGACAAATATCCACAGCCGTAGTACGGTATGATAGTAGAGTTTCCATTGTGATAGTCCAGTCAGGATCCACTCGCGAACCAAGCAGAAAACCCACAAGATCGATCCAAACCATGAAGGAGTAAGGGCAGGCGAAGAACAAGTGATCTCTTGTTTCATCGGGCTCGCTACACAGATAACACGACTCAGTGATTCCCCAAGCTCGTGTGCGTGATCCCATATATAACCTTTCTCTAAAGTCCAGCCAAGTAATGAACGACATCCTCGGGATTGTTTGATGGAACCAGACCAGCGAGCTCCATGATATTGTTTGTCGCTGTTCTCGAATCTATTTCCAAGTTTTGCTGATTGAGAAAGTGGGTTTGAAGTCATCATCTCCATGCCGCCATAACAAACGGTCATCATATGCATCTACCGGTGGTGTAACAGGGTACATGCAGACCATCATCACCCGTAGGTGATAGTCTCTGCATCGACGTATGTTCCACTGGCCAAACGACGCAGCTTCCGAGACCGTGGCATAGCGTGTAATCCCAAGAACTCTTGTGCTAGAGTCTCTTGAAATATCAATCAATTTATCCATACTTAGAATGTGATCGTGATCAAACCAGAATAGTGTAGACTTACCATTCCCAATTTGAGCACGTAGAAACACAGCAGCCTGGTCACGGAGCTTAAGTAACTTACGCCAAATCCAAGAGCCCGCAGATTTGTCATTTACATCCCAGAAACTGTGGGATTTGAGAAGGTACGCTCGCGTCCAAGCCACCCACAAGGATCCATTATTTGTGAACAAATGCCAAATTAAGCTGAGTGAAGCTACTTTGGAGGAATCAGTCAGCCGTCTTATGTCCAGACCACCCTCTGCTTTCGAGGTAACACTTCTTCCCACGCCACTTTTTCTTTGGTATGAATGATCGGAGAACTTGACCATAAGAATGCACTACACATCCCTTCTATAGCTTGAGGCAGCTTTTAAGGAGGCGGAACATGGAGAGCCTACCAGCATAAGATAGTGTGCGGCTTAACCAAGAGAAGAATCGGCTTCTGGTTTTGTCAATCAGTGGTTTGTACTCAACACTTGACAACGACTTTGTTGTGAGTGGAAGGACCAGGTAACGAACCGGAAAAGAATCAACAGGGATATCCAGATGTTTCACCTCATCCTTGAATTGCTGACTTATATGACCTGCCATGAATATAGAGGATTTTGCTGGATTGCAGTGAGGATGGGTCACCATGAGTGAAGATCATTATATCATCGGCGAAGCTAAGGTGAGTCAAGTTCACTTCACTTCACTTTGGATGAAATCAAGGTTTATTTGATTGTGCTGCTTTGTTCAGCAATCAAGATAACACATTAATGTCAATGATTAAGAGATATGGCGAGAGAGCACAACCACATTCACTGCCAAAGAAACCCTCTAGCTCCCCATTCACTGATACAGAGAAAGCCTCTATTGAGAAACAGACTTGGATCAATTTTGGTAAAAATACTTTTAACCGATTTGCAATGACTTTGGAGACAACCTTGTACAGAACGTTGCAGTAGCTGATAGGCCGGTAATCTTTCATTATCTATGCATTATCAGTCTTTGGTATCAGAGTGAGAAGAGTGGTATTAACACCTCTGGGCATAAACCCATTGACATGAGTGTGTTTATTGTTTTAGCAGGGTATAAATATCACAAACAATTAACTATCAAATTAACCCTTAATCATAACACACAAAAAAATACTTTTGCCAAGAGAGATCAGTTGTAGTACTTAGGGATCAAATCAACTAAGAACAATGTCACACGATAGATTTTTTATTTCTAAATATTAAGGTAGGTGATTATATATATTGGTAACAAGTAATCAGTTTAACGAAATATTCCCTATTGGAAGGTGTAGATGCAATATGGAAATATGCTAATAGTGTAAATATGGAAATATGATAATAGACTAACTAGATGCAAATGTAAATATACTAGATCTAAGGTTTCAAGCTCGATGAATTATAGGGAATAAGAAGCAAGGATATGTGAATATTCTGGAACTCAAATATTAACTATTCTGACCCTTCTAACTCCAACTCTCGTATGCGAGCAAAAGGAAAGACCATCGATCGACGACTAAGGCCTGATGTCGATCGACGGTGAAATCAGAAGGAAGTGTGAACGAGATTTGATATGTTCACCAAACTAATTAGACCAGCTCTCGCATGCGCCTAACAACCTAGTTCAATGGAGTATATTCTGGCACAAAACCTACTCTCATAGTCGTCCATATTCTACTTTTGAGATCCTAGTTAGCTATTCTAGAATACAAGCATTAAGCACAACTCAATTGATGAATATTAACTTAACCGAGCAATCCTACTTTTGGGCTAATCCATGATTGCTATCATTCAACCCTAAATCTAGTTGATAACTACTCAAACATAATTAAAGAAAGAATAATAGTCTGAATATAATGAATAGATAAAATATTGGGTTTCCAATACAAATCTACCTAAAGAGTTATAAATCATCTCCCCTAAATAAATCCTAAAACTATAATGGAATGTTGGTGCACACAATCTGCCACTAGCACACCACTCCCTTTTCTGTGTAATACATAAAGTATAATTATAAAACCCTAAAATCTAGTTCAAAACTTGTCAAGGGGTAATCTTGTAATCTTGTGTCTTGTCTCTAATTTGGGCTTGAAATCGGCTGTCTGCGATTTGGAGGTCGATCGATGGCAGATGTGCAACATCGATCAATATTGGTCATGTAACATCGGTCGACGCCAAGGTAGTGTCGTCGATCGACGACATTCTTGTATTCGACTCTCTCAATGATCAGCTACGGATTCTTCTCTTCGAAATGCTCCAAAAGCTCCAAGTATCTCCATATATCTCCAAAACGTACTTGGACCTGTAAAGACCTTAAAACATAACATAGACACACATAATAGACCATAAATAAAGCCTATAGCATGGCCTAAAACTGGTAATAAATAGGCTATATCACCCATACTCGAATAAAGACCGAACGACTATAGTGAAGTCACTACAAGAAAACAAGGCTTTAACGACCAGGTATTACGACCAGGAAATATTGGTCGTAATATTACATCCACTTTACGACCACTTTACGATTAAAGTTCATTTAGTCGTAAAGTAGATGTAAAATTACTACTAAAATGTTGAGTAGTAAGCTAGTCGTAAAGTTACATCTACTTTACGACTAAATTAAACCTTAGTCGTAAATTAGATGTAAAAGTACGACTAACTTACCTTTAATATATTGCATCTAAGTAACGACTAATTTACGAGTTGATGTACGACTAATTTACCTCGAATATCTTGCATCTATATTACGACTAATGTACGAGTAAATTAGTTGTTTGTTAGTTGTTAAGTTGAAATCCAACGTACATTCGTTGTAACATTGCTACCTACCAAAATCAAAATTTCTCTATAAATATAACATTCTCCCTCATTCTTAAGATGCACAAAAAAAAAACAAGAAGATAAAAAAAACCGAAAAAGTTGAAAAAAATGTCTGGAAATATTTATGAGATTCGGAGTTGGATGTATGCTCATAAAGATTCAAGAGGAAGAGTAAAAGACGAATTTCTCAACGGAGCAGAGATATTCATGAACCAAGCCGGACATACGCCTCTCACACAGGAAACGGGTAAAATGTTTTGTCCCTATTGTAAGTGCAACAATACAAAGTTTGCTACTAGTGAAACTGTTTGGAAACATATAGTAAATAGAGGATTTACCCCGCATTACTATATCTAGTTTAACCACGGGGAGGGTGAGAATAGGAATGAAGGTAGTTGTAGTAATCAGGTTGAAAATGTTCGTAACCGACACTACAAGAAAACAGGCCCATTCTGAGGGCCAAAATCGTCGGTATGTCGTCGGAATAAACGTATTCCGACGATATACCGAGGATATATGTCCTCGGAATTTTCTGACGGAATTCCGAGGAAACAAAATTCCGAGGAAACTGTGAGGACCTCAGTTCGTCGGAAAAGTCCTCGGTATATACCGAGAACCATTCCGAGGGACGAATCCTCGGAAGTTCTGACGAGTTGTTCTGAGGAAGCCTTCCCTCAAAAAATTCCGAGGAACTTGTCCCTCGGAATATACCGAGGAAGGGCTCCCTCGGAATATACCGAGGAAGGGCTCCCTCGGAATATACCGAGGAACTGCCTTCCTCGATATTTACCGAGGATCCTTGTTACTCGGTATATTCCGAGGAACCCTGTTCCTCGGTATATTCCGAGGAACCCTGTTCCTCGGTATATTCCGAGGGAGAGGTTCCTCGGAATATCCCAAAAAAAAATAAATTTTTGAATTTTAAATTCAAAAATATAAAATTAAAATTAAAATTAAAAACATATTATATAAAATTCAAAGTCGTACAAATAATAATAAAACATTAAGAGTTTTTGAAAAAAAAAACTACGGGTTTTGGGAATTCGGGTCTAGCATGCTCGGGAACACCTCGTTCGGGTGCAACCTCCTCCTCATCTCCATCATTTGCTCGCTCAGCTTCCTCTGTGCCTCAAAGCCCGCCTGTTGAGTCGCCATATGGGTCTCCAACGCAGATATGCGATCATCTTTGTCCTGCAACTGACCCATAAGTACTTCTGGATCAACAAATGGCGGTGGTGCAGCAGAAGACGGAACCGACCGGGACCGACGACCCAAACCGAACAAACGTTCCTTCTTCTTTGGAACCGACTGAAATAGAAAAGTGCCAAATTTAAATAATAAAAAAGATGAATTGAACTTTTAAAAAAGAACTTACCGATTCAACGATTTCGTTGATCCGAACCCGAGGCAAGTAGGTCGAACCCGTCGAATCGTCATCCTCGGTTTGAAGCTGAGACACTTTGTCTTCCAGCTGAGTGTCGATAAGGGTGACCACATCCTTCACAACACCATCATCAATCTGGCCGGTCTTCTTGTTGGTATATGCCCTCTTCATTAGGGCGAGATCATCAACCGGTTCGCCCTCATTTTCATCCGCCTTGAAAAAAACATAAATTAAACAAACATTAGTAATTAGAAGAAATGCACAAAAATAAAATTTAAAAACTTAAATAATAGAATAAAAAGCGACTAGCTTACCATGCGATCCCCCAGAGTGGCAATAGATTGAGCACCCAAGTTATACTTGAAGATGCCCTTCCCTTTACGGTCGCTCATGCGGTTGGTGGAGTTGGTGGAAGAAGTTTATTTCGTCTCATCCTTACTCCAATGCACACCCAACTCCTGCCAGACCGTGGGGTTCATCGACTTTGGGACCTTTTAATAAAAAAAATTGTTAAATAAATTAAAAAAATATTTTATTAAATTAAAAAATTGTTTAATAAATAAAAACCAACTTTGTTTATTTCCCACTTCTTCTTCCACTCGTGGATCTACTTCCCATAGTTCTCCATACCTTTATGGACGAATTGGTGATAGATATACAAGGTATCATCGGCATTCCAGTTGAATTCTTGCTGAAAATAAAACACTATTAGTAGAAAATTTATATTAAAGATTAAAAATATAAGTAAAAAAATAGAATATTTACCGCAAACTGTTGAAACCACAGATGCTGCTTGTCGGCAGGGAAGTCGGTGAAAGTCGGATGTCCCTTGTCGAGGGCCGAGTACATCATACGGTTGATCCATGCACTGATCCCGTTCGAGGATCGGTTGAACCTAATAAAAAGAACAAATTATTAAAAATGAATCAAATTTTAATGAAAAAAAGGGTTTAATTACCATGTTTGACCCCGTCCATGTGGATACGGAGTGAGATATGGAAGATGGTCACGACCGGGCTGTCGAACAAACTCCGCAACTCTCATCACTCCCGGAGGACCCTCAGGAGCAGGAGCGGGTGCATCAATGGGAGCGGGAGGAGCATGAGAGGAAAATGGAGAGGGAGATGTATGGTAGGAGCTGTGGGGCGATACGGAACCCTGAATGGAGTGGCTCCCCGTACCACCACGACTACGACGCTGTCGAGGTCGGCTCTGATCATCATATATATATATATATATTTAAAAAAAATCTCAAATAATAGTTTTTAATCACAAAAGATGTTTTATAGATATTAAAAATGTTTAATTTTTTAATAATTACAAAAATAGTTTAATATTTTTTAAAAAAATTGTTATTATACATGATTTATATATATAATTACAAAAATAGTTTAATAATTACAAAAATAGTTTTAATATATAAAAATTATAATTTTTTTTATAAATTGTTATTATACATGATTTACATATATATATATATATATATATATATATATATTATTAAAATTGTTATTATACATGATTTACATATATATATATATATGTATAAAAAATTATAAATCATTTATAAATATAGAAATAGCTTTATAAATATTTTTAAAATTTTTAAAAAATGTTTTATTATACATAGTTTATTAGTGGAAACTTGAAAAACGTTTTTAAAAATCAAAAAATGTTTTTAAAAATCAAAAAACGTTTTTAAAAATCAAAAAACGTTTTAAAATACAAAAATAATTCCAAAAAAAAACTAAAACAACAATCAAAACAACAATCCTAACTTAAACTATCCATTTAATCCTAAGCTATCCATCAAACAACCTAAAATCCGAAAATCTAATCTAACAAACCCTAAGAAATTAAAAAATACAAGGTTTACATAGATTCTTACATGATTTTAGAAGTGGAGTAGAGATGTGGGGTTGGGTAGTGAACTCGCCGGCGAGAGTTGAGAGAGATCGGAGAGAAATGAGAAAGATAAGAGAAATGAGAGAGATGCGGCGGAGAAGAAGAAGAAGAAGAAGTGTTATGTTATGTATTTAAGAATTCCGACGGACACGGGGTCGTCGGAATTCCGTCGGAATCATTAACTTAGGGTTCGCGAAAATTTTCACGCGGATTGGTTTTCCCGGGTAAGTAAAATCCGACGGACAGTACCTTCCTCAGAATTTCCTCGGAAAATTCCGAGGAACTATGGATTGGGTCCGAAAAACACCTAGTTCCTCGAAATTTCTTCGGAAAATTCCGAGGAACAGGGGTTTGGGGTTTCAAAACCTCGATTTTTTTGGCCGTGTTTCATTTTTTATAAAAATGTAATATATACCATTGAGGATTTTTTGTATAGATGATCATAAACCGTGAAATAACAAAATTTCAAAAATAATTGTAAGTATTCCCTTTAACGTTTATTAAAATGTATAAGTGTTTCTCTTATGTTGTGTGGTTTTCATTCATGCAATCGTAAAAGTGTTTGTTATCGTCTAAAACACCAAATTTTGAATTCATAATCTGGTTAAGACACTTAATGAAGGTTATATACGTGTTAATCAATCCGCAAAACGTTGTTTTCGGTTAAAAACCTCTTGTTCCTCGGAATTTCCTCGGAATTTTCTGAGGAAATTCTGAGGAATTTCTAAAAATACGTACCTTCCTCGGAATTTCCTCGGAATTTTCAGAGGAAATTCCGAGGAACAGAGGTTTGGGATTTCAAAACCTCGATTTTTTTGGCCGTATTTCATTTTTTATACAAATGTAATGCATACCATTGAGGATTCTTTGTATAGATGATCATAAACCATGAAATAACAAAATTTCAAAAATAATTGTAAGTATTCCCTTTAACGTTTATTAAAGTGTATAAGTGTTTCTCTTATGTTGTGTGGTTTTCATTCATGCAATCGTAAAAGTGTTTGTTATCGTCTAAAACACCAAATTTTGAATTCATAATCTGGTTAAGACATTTAATGAAGGTTATATATGTGTTAATCAATCCGCAAAACGTTGTTTTCGGTTGAAAACTTCTTGTTCCTCGGAATTTTCTCGGAATTTTCTGAGGAAATTCTGAGGAATTTCTGAAAACCATAACCTTCCTCGGAATTTCCTCGGAATTTTCCGAGGAAATTCCGATGAACAAGGGTTTGGGGTTTCAAAACCTCAATTTTTTTTGCCGTATTTCATTTTTTATACAAATGTAATGCATACCATTGAGGGTTTTTTGTATAGATTATCATAAACCATGAAATAACAAAATTTAAAAAATAATTGTAAGTATTCCCTTTAACGTTTATTAAAGTGTATAAGTGTTTCTCTTATGTTGTGTGGTTTTCATTCATGCAATCGTAAAAGTGTTTGTTATCGTCTAAAACACCAAATTTTGAATTCATAATCTGGTTAAGACACTTAATGAAGGTTATATACGTGTTAATCAATCCGCAAAACTTTGTTTTCGATTAAAAACCTCTTGTTTCTCGGAATTTTCTGAGGAAATTCTGAGGAATTTCTAAAAGTTCATACTCTTCCTCGGAATTTCCTCGGAATTTTCCGAGGAAATTCCGAGGAACTAGGGATTGGGTCTGAAAAACAACTAGTTCCTAGAAATTTCCTCGGAAAAATCTGAGGAACAGGGGTTTGGGGTTTCAAAACCTCGATTTTTTTGGCCGTATTTCATTTTTTATACAAATTTAATGCATACCATTGAGGATTCTTTGTATAAATGATCATAAACCATGAAATAACAAAATTTCAAAAATAATTGTAAGTATTTCCTTTAACGATTATTAAAGTGTATAAGTGTTTTCTTATGTTGTGTGGTTTTCATTCATGCAATCATAAAAGTGTTTGTTATCGTCTAAAACACCAAATTTTGAATTCATAATCTGGTTAAGACACTTAATGAAGGTTATATAGGTGTTAATCAATCCGCAAAACTTTGTTTTCGGTTAAAAACCTCTTGTTCCTTGGAATTTCCTCGGAATTTTCTAAGGAAATTCTGAGGAATTTCTAAAGTACATACTCTTCCTCGGAATTTCCTCGGAATTTTCCGAGGAAATTCCGAGCAACTAGGGATTGGGTCTGAAAAACACCTAGTTCCTCGGAAAATTATGAGGAATAGTATTTTATAATCAAATACCGAGGAAAACCTGAAATCCCTCTGAATTTCCTCGGTATTTCTAAAAAAAAAAAAAAACTAGTCTGTTTCCGAGTTATCATCACCAGATGAATCTGAATCTGGATCTTGGTGAAACTCTCCAATGACTGGTTCATTCTCTGCGTGAACGATGCTTCCTCTGCGAAGTCGGTTAAATCGACTACAAGGCCACCTTCAGCTACATCTTCTGCAGCACTTAAGTTGCCGGATGTGATTGGTTGTAGTGGGTCTTCCAGCTCAGAACTTCCCTGAACTCGGCCTCTCGGGTTGAGTCTTGTAACAGTAACCCATGGATCATCTCTGTTCCTTACCCGGGGGTACTTGATATAACAAACCTGTAACATTTAAAAAATTATTAGTAAAAGTATAAATTATGATCAATCATTCTGAATAATTAACATTTACTTACCTGATCGGCCTGAGAAGCAAGAATGAAAGGATCATAATATTGCAGCTTTCGCCTCGAATGTACTGATGTAACACCAAATGCATATGTTCTCACACCTCGATCTGGAGTGTTGTCGTGCCAATCACAATAGAAAACAGTACAGCGCAATCCAAGCATGCCCAAATACTTGATTTCCATAATCTCATGTATGTGTCCGTAGTATACATCATCTCCTGATGCAGAACAAACACCAGCATCATAGGTCGTACGCGAACGTCTCCTCTTTTCAGTTGTGAATGCATATCCTCGAGTACAAAATCTCGGATATGACTTCACAACATAGTTTGGTCCAACCACCATCTCGTGTATCCAATCGTCATATGTTTCACCTCTTGCCAAACCAGCAGACACCTATTAATAGCACATATATAATAAATTAGTATAAATATGTGATAAATGATATTTTAATTTGTATAAATATGTGTTAAATGATATTTTAATTTGTTAAGGCACTCACATAAGTAAACATCCATCCAGCAAATTCTCTCTACTTAATTTCTTCTAGTTCCTCCTCTGTGGCGTATCTATATTCGAACCGCTTTTCTGCCATGAAAATCCTATACATGTGATGACAATAATCTTTTTAAAAAGGTTTAAATGTTAATTTGTTAAAATAAAAATTTGTAAGATAATAAACTTACCTCTCATATTGAAGAACATCTTCGCAGTTGGTGAGCAAATATGTTTGCAAATGACTTCGCTCCTGCTCAGTAAGTCGACGGTCCTTTGGTTTTCCGCTAAGTCGTCCAACATCTGTGAAAATATCTGGAACCTTAACATGATATGTTGCCCGTTCGCCTCTATCATCATGCCGAGCAGGTCTTCTGTTTTTGGTCTGAACTCCTGCTGGAAAGTAGTACTCGGCAAAGTTTGAAATTTCTTCATTGATCATCTGTGCGACTATAGAACCTTCCACCCTACTTAAATTTTTCACCTTCTTCTTCAAATGGAACATATACCGCTCATACAGATATATACATCCATTTATACTGCACAGGACCACCAAGTTCTAATTCTCTTGCCAGGTGAATAACAAGATGCTCCATAACATCAAAAAATGAGGGAGGAAATATCTTCTCAAGGTTGCACTAAATCACGGCTATGTTAGTCTTCAGATTTTCAATACCTTCAAGAGTCACTGATCTGGTGCATAAATCGCGGAAGAAAGCACTTATCCATGCAATTGCTTCATGAACATTTCGTGGTAATAGTTCCTTGAAGGCAAACGGAAGGAGGCGCTGCATCAACACATGGCAATCGTGACTTTTCAAGCCAATAAACTTTCCTTCCTTTCTGTCGATACAGTTATGCAAATTAGATGCGTAACCGTCTGGAAACTCCACATCGTTTGAAATCCAATCAAAAAAGGCATTTTTTCCCTTTGCATCAAGTCGGTATATGGGAAAAGGAGCCCTACCATTCCCATCAACATGAAGTTTTGAACGAGCACATATATCGACTAAATCCAGTCTTGACTTCAAATTATCCTTTGTTTTACCTTGAACGTTAAGGATCGTGTTCATGAGATTGTCAAAAAAGTTCTTCTCAATATGCATGACATCTAAATTATGTCTTAGCAGATGATCCTCCCAGTATGGAAGATCCCAGAAAATATTTTTTTTGTGCCAGTTATGTAGTTCTCCAACAGCATCTACTGGAAAATGCTCATGTCCACCGACGTCTGACGTCCTTGCTGCACCAAAATCTCTTAGTTGTGTCTTCAAACCTAACCCACTAACTTCCTCAGGTGGACCATCAAACACCTGCTTGTTCTTCCTAAACAAAGTCTTACTCCGACGGTATGGATGATCAGGTGGTAGGAATCGTCTGTGACAGTCAAACCAACACGTTTTTCTACCGTTCTTTAGTTGGAAAGCATCTGTGTCATCTTGACAATATGGACATGATAGCCTCCCATGCGTTGTCCATCCAGATAACATAACATATGCTGGAAAATCACTTATTGTTCACATTATTACTGCCCGTATTTGAAAGTTCTCTTTACACGAAATATCGTATGTTTCAGCACCTTCAGCCCATAGTTGTTGCAACTCATATATTAGTGGCTGAAGAAACACATCAAGTGATCTCTTAGGATGCTCTGGTCCGGGAACGAGAATGGAGAGAAACAGAAACTCTCGTCGTAAGCACAAGTTTGGGGGTAAGTTGTATGGTGTAACAATGACTGGCCATAGAGAATATTGTCTTCCACTCTTCCCATACGGGCTGAAACCATCAGTACATAATCCAAGGTAGACATTTCTTCTCTCATACGCAAAGTTGGGATACTTTGATTGGAAATGCTTCCACGCTTTTGCATCTGAAGGATCTAATCTCACCATCTGTTGAGTGCTCCGCATGCCATCTCATTCGTTGCGTTGTGCATTCCGAAAGATACAACCTCCGCAACCTTTCCGTCAAAGGCAAATACCACATCCTCTTATATGGCACTGGAACTTTTCCACTCGTATCTTTATAACGAGGCTTCCCACAAAATTTGCATGTAATCCGCTGGTCATCCGCCCTCCAATAAATCATGCAGTTATCGCTGTATACATCTATTACTTTATAAGATAAACCAACACCAGCTACGAGTTTCTGAACCTCGTAGTATGAACCTGGAGCTACATTATCCTCAGGTAGAATACCTTTAACAAAATCAGCTATCGCATCCACACAATCTTCAGCCAAGTTATAATTTGTTTTAATGCCCATCAGTCTTGTAGCAGATGATAAAGCTTAATGACCATCTCTGCAACCTTCGTACAATGGTTGTTTTCCAGCACCCAACATATCATAAAATCTCCTAGCTTCTGCATTGGGTAAATTTTCCCCTCTAAAATGATCATTTACCATCTGCTCAGTACCTACGCCATAATCTACATTCGTTCTAATAGGTTCTTCTAATCTAACCGCCGGCTGAGATTCGCTAGTACTACCAAGTTCATAATTAGTTTCCCCATGATGATACCAAATTTTGTAACTTCGTGTAAACCCACTCAAATGTAGATGAGTCCAAACATCACACTCTTTAATAACCTTTCTATTTTTACAATTAGAGCAAGGACATCTTAACTTACCTGTTTCTGCTTCCAGTTGTCGGCGAACTAACCCCATGAATTCGGTTATACCTCGTTGGTATTCTTCCGTAAGCAATCTCGTGTCCGGATCCAAATGAGGTCGATCGATCCAAGAACGAAAATAATTTGAAGAAGACATGTTTTTTTGAAACCAAATTCGTGATAGTAGGAGTGAAGAAGAAGAAATGGAGTGGAATGAAGAGGAAGAGGGGTAGCTGAATTTATAGATGAAATCCTACCGATATACTGAGGAAATTCCGAGGAAAACCGAGACTTCCTCGGAATTTCCTCGGAGTTTTTAAAATCCCCCAACGGCTCTCTAACGGCTACAAAAAGTCCTCAGAATTTTTGAAATAACCGTCGGTTTTTTCCGACGAACCTAGTTTCCTCGGTATTCCCTCGGAATATACCGAGAAATTTTGTCTTCCTCGGAATTTCCTTGGAAAATTCTGAAGAAATACCGAGGAAACCACATTTCTTGGTTTCC